>JAAAKR030141743.1:0-13643 GCA_010014985.3 Delias pasithoe
ACAGAGAAGTTGATGAGAACAGTAAAGTTTTGGAACATAAGAATGATTCAGATTCGTTAGTTATATTCTCAAGTTTAAAAATTTCCTTTCCAGGATATTTAATACATAGGGCCGTTCCATTTTCGTTTGTAAATTTGCAGCAGCCATAATTTAAATAAAATTAAACTGTTTTCGTCATCGTATTATCAGCAAAGAATATTTCTTTAAAAAACTGAATTTAAATGTTTTCTATCGTATTTTCTTTAAATAATATCTAAAAGCTCTTACTTGTACTCTAATCATCTCAGCTGCTGGATCAGAAACTAGTCTTTCGCCATTAATCAGTAGAAGTCTGGACTTCGGGAATCGCCTAAGCCATCTTCGATACGGCCGAGCATATATCCCCAACCTCACCGGTGGCCATGAGGCGTCAACTGAATATGTCCCTCCCCACTGCATGGAACTATTAAGTAAGGCAAATTCTTCGAATGGTGGTATGTCTGGGCGTTTGCTGAAATTTTGGATACAAATGATTCTCATAATCCGTAGGGACACGGGATAGACACAATTGTTATAATCAAGAAGATAATGTACCGTTTTTGCCTTTAAAACTGAAATATACTATCGATCACATTTGAAAAGTGGTCGAAAATCACTTTGGTATTATTATAGAATATATATAATACAAGTTGAAGTGAGAGAAAGATAAACAATTCATAAAATTATTTATTTTATCTATAATAAGACGACATGGTAGACAAGGAGGCTTTGTTTTTTTTGTAATTCGATAGAATTTTATCAAATGTTTTACAAGTAAAACTGTAAATTTTACTTTGCACAAATATTTGTGCACATCAATATTATAGAGTACTGTCATTTAATTACGCATGTTATTAAACAAGTTTATGCTTACATCTTCACTAATTTTACCCGTTAAACTACGAAATAAAAGTTTGAAAAAAAAACATTTCAAACATGACGCCCTCGTTGTGATGGCGCCAAAAATCAAACAGATTGAAAATCGTACAGAATATCTTAATTCTGTACAGTCACTTAGTGTCAATTCTAACATTTTAGATAATTATATTTAATGAATAAACACAAATTAAAATATTGTGTAGCTTAACGATGTATTAGTAAAAGAGTTAAAACCAATTTAATAAATTAATTTAAAAGAGGGAGTGTTATCAAAGTTTATTGTTTTTTAATTGTTATTTGTCTTATCACGTATACTCGTAATAATAGTTGTAAATATTTTTTATGAAAATCGTAAGGCAAACGAGCAGAAGCCTCATCTAGAATAAGTGCTGGGCCGCGAGTGCGTTGCCGGTCTTTCAGGGATAACTACGCTCTTTTTTTGAAGGTCCGCAATTCGTATTTTATACTGCGGTGATGCGCCGTGCGTGGCACAAAGTGCCTTAAAACTTGCTGCTCAGTTGTGGAACAACACACGTCGAAGTAATACTGATGAAACTTTGTAATCTACCTCGATATTCGACTATGAATTTTACTTAGAACGTTCTTGTAATATAACATATTAATATTAGTATTTTGCAATATTTATTTACCTGGCTGACTGTGTATAATCACTGATCGCTCTAGTTACTGGATCGCGTACAACGGCCAATAGCTTGACTGTTGGGTTCATGGCATATACTCGTTTCGGTGCAGATTTCGTCACCCAATATGACGGCGTTTTCTCCATAGTAATCTGTCCATCTAATGTTGCTGGCATTTTATCCCTAAGTGAAATTAGAAATGCTTTATTACCACTATAGATGTGATAAATATTGTATAAGATACGCCTTATGAATACTTGTAGAGAGTTTTAGTTTTCTGTGTAAATTTTTAAAATTAATATTTCTGATATTTTTACTTGTTATTGCAAGGTTGTTTCCAAATATCTCTAACCACATTATATTTTATCTTTGTAATTTCTAACAACTCCCATGACGCTAGATATCAAAGTATATTGCACTGAAAGCTGTCGGTCGACTTAGAAGATACAAATGTAAAATCTTTTTCTTCTCATTTCTTCGCCTCTGTGACGAGCGATTACAGTTTTTCCAGTATCGGTGTAATAATATTTACATAAATAACGACAGAGTTTAGAGCGAGAATTTTACGATATTCAAAGGGATCTACTATTTATAATCATGAATCAATATTTTAACCAAAGATAAACATGTACAACAACTGTAATTTATTATCACACTTCTATTTTAGCGGGTCTACTGACTATTTTTATTCTTACTTTGCTATATGTATAATACCATAGGTATATAAGCCATAGATAAGGATACTACGAGAATGGACCTTTTGTTTTTTTTTTTTAATATAGTTATTGCGTGACTGAAGCCAATTATGAACCTATGTTAACTCTTATTTCTTGCTTTACGTTCGACATGTATAAATAAAAATATTGATTGTAATTATGTTGTTGTGTATAATGTAATTGAAATGTTTAGCTCCTACTAAAATTTAAATTCTATTTATATTATCAAATAATATGAAGGTAAAACTTCATGATAACGTACCTGTACCATTCAAAACCCATGTCATAATACTTATCGAAGAAATGCACCTCTGAACCGGCAGCTCTCACATCTGGATGTAGTCTTAAAATTAAAAGGCGTATGTACTGTCTTAGTTTCAGATAGAATATTAAAAGTTTCTAAGTCTATATCAATGTTTTATTTTCTATTTAATTTTAATTTCCAATTTACTTCTATGACGAAAGTTAGAGTCTTAAATTGATTATTAATAAATCTAATAAACTATGAATTTATATAATTAATTACGTATGTAATAAATCTGTTAGTATTTTTCTTATTACATTATAAAATATTATTCTCTCTGATTCTCTCAAAAAGTGCGTAATCAAGTTCTTACCGCAAAAATTCCAGTAGAGCTCTTGTGCCACATTTCTTTACTCCTATTATGAGCGCGTCCGGCAATTTCTTAGTTGGCTTAGCATTTTTTTGATAGCGTCGATACACGTAGCCACTTTCAAAATTTAAACCAAGAAATGCAGCGAAGCTGAGAATCGCACCCTTGTAATTCGAAATTTGTCCAGCAAGATTAGCTGAGTTCTAAAAAAACAATATCTGATAATTTTTCAAATTTAATTGATGCGAACATCAAATAATAATATAACACTTTCATACCACATGTCTATCCACTAAGGAAGTATTCAACAAATATAATAAATATAATATAAATAATAACGTGAAATAAATAAATGTAGTTCGTTTGGAAAAGACTGTTATCCATCGCATTGCTATTTTTCGAAGGCATTTGTAACACAAATACAGGCTTTATTTAAAGTTTGAACTTTAATAACAAACATTGTTTTAGACTAAACCTAATAAGCTACGTTCTGTGGTGACAATATTTCCATTACTAAGCATTTCTCGGACTGCAATGCGAAACGTTTAGCGTTTTATACTGCGCAGTCGCGAATTATATTATGAATGCAACGTGAATTATGTAAAGATAAATAGGCCGATAAAGAATTACCTAGTTAGATTGAATAAATATTTTATTGAATATAATTGAACTACTAAGAAATTGTATTGGTTTAATGTTACAAGGTTTTAAACGATGGGATTCTGAAATCTGATCCAGCTATTTGCAGGAAGTAGGAGAACGTTACCGGGAAGACATAATGACAGTATTTTGGTACTGAAATAAGCAAATTTAACATAAACTTTGACAAAGTTTCGATGTTCATTTTGACAGCTATCAGTAAAAGGAGGAAGTGTATAACTTCTAATGAACCGACTCTCTTATATATCATAATTATGATTCTTGTAGGACTTTGAATCGATTAGTGAACTCCCTGAGTCTGATCCGTCAAATTCTGTTCAGATTATCTGTCTCGTATAGATAATTTTGATGATGACAGATCACAGTGACATATCCAACAGTGACAGTAACATTTTGACAGTATTGTTCGACATACAAGAGGGTATTATTTGTTCTTATAGAATTTGAAGCCGTGAAATAATTTACTATGACAGTACAAAAACTAAACTCGAATATTTCTGACGAGTCAAATGATATGGTTAGTTTACCATCCCAACGAGATATATATAGGAGAAAATATCAATTGTTGCTTGAACGATGTGAAGCATTGCAACAGGATAATGAACGAATAGTCAACAGGTTTGCATTTAAACACATTCCTTCAAATATAGATATGCTTTTAGTGTGTAATTTACAATGTTTACCATTTTAGAATCCACGAAGTTAAGAAAATATCAAAGCGTTACAAAAAGGATATAAAGATACTAGTAGAACGTTTAGATAAACATGGTGATTCATTTAGAACAGCATTTGTTGAAACTGATATTAAACCTGAAAGTATTATTTCATCAAAATGTAGCAAAACTCAGTCACATGGTGTAAGATTAGAAAAACAAAACGCCACAGGTGGTAAAAAGCCAGCATCAAAGAGGAAAAGTAAAGGAGACAAGGTAATGCTGATTATTACATGTAACAGTTTAAAATCACCTATCTCAGATATAGAAACTAAGACAATAATTCTTACAGCCTGAAAGAGATCCTAATGCTCCAAAAAAGCCATGCAATGCCTTCTTTCAATTTTGTCAAGAGCAGAGGCCTGTAGTTTTTGCAGAAACTACACATGAAATGGGATCAGAACCTTCAAAACAAGACGTAACAAGACAACTGGCATCAAGATGGAGGGCTCTTACAAATGATGAAAAAAAGGCAAGTTTTTTTAATCAAATAAAACAATACCTCTCAGTTAAATTGTTATATTTATTATTTTTATGTTGCCAATAAAAAGTAATTAAGATGATATTTTTATTTACAGATATATGTTGCCATGTTTGAGAGATCAAAAGAAAAATATGCAGTAGAAATGTCAGCATACAATAAAAAAGAGCACTGAACAATAATTGTATATTTTAGTCTACCTGTGATTCTAAAATTTAAGTTATTTATAACTAAGTCTTAGTTTGCATTTTTAGGAGAATATAATAAAATTATAGAGTATTGTTGTCACAAAACATGTTGGTGATTTTGGGTATAATATACCCAAAATGGAAAATATTATGCAAGTGAAATAAAATATTTAATAAAATTCACATAACCAATATAACTAAAATGGAATAGTACAACAAAATAAAACATTAAAAAAATATTCAGCCTTTAAAATTATCCTTTTCTGCACGGATTGTTCTCATAGTTTCAACAGGATCTGATTTCTTAGCATGCCCCATAACAGTTTCTTCAGTTACCCTCATAAATGGATTGTATTGCTTTTCTTCAAAGATTGTTGATGGAATCTGAAATTATTCATATGTGCATCTTGTTACATGAACTTTTATATAATATATCAAGTATATTTAAAAGCAAAATATTTTGTTCAAAGCTACAAATTCTTTGTATTATAGGATACTAGTAGACTTTGCAAATGTCGTCCTGGCTGGTACACAAACTATTGGGTCCTATATGAACCCTCAAGAATCAATGGCACACTTAACCAAAACAATAGGCCTGATTCTAACATACATATCCACTGATTTTTAGTCCAATCAGGTCAATCATATTTGAGTTATATTGTAAGTAACACAACTTTTTTATATATAAGAGAGATATATATATAGGGCTAGCAAGTAAAATTTCAATCTTTAATTGAGAAATAAACTATCCTATCTTTTAATTTGGAACATAGCACATATTTTTAAAAACAAAATGTTAAAATCAGTACAGCAGTTTCTTAGTTCATCCCAGAAAAATGTGATACAGAAATTATACATAATAAATATGTATGTAGTTAATAGTAGATGAATTACTTACAGTAGGCTTGCCCTCTTGTCTTCTCTGTTTTGACCATTCAATTTTGTTCTTTATATGCTCATTCTTGGGCTCCACATAGGCAGCAAATTTCAAATTTTGAAGAGTATATTCATGACCACAAAATACTTTAGTTTGTTCTGGAAGATTTCCTAAAATATCTATTAGAGCTTTGTGCATTTGTTCTGCTGTACCTTCAAAGAATCTGCCACAGCCACCCAGGAATAAAGTGTCACCTAAGTAATTGAAATTTCAGTCAGAACAGAAAAATAATAAGCTTAATCATGATGAGATGAGATATTAATAGTATATGTTAGGTATAATGAACAATTGTACCTGTAAATACAGCAGAATCGTTTGCTTCTTCTGGAGATGTCACAAAATAACAAATGTGACCAGCTGTATGGCATGGTGTAAAAAGGCATAGCACATTCAGGTTGCCAATATTGAATCTTGTATTATGCTCAACTTTGTGTGTTAAAGCTCCAATACGACTATCACCACCATAAACATGTAAACCTGGAAGCATCTTCACCAAATCCTCATTTCCCCCTGCATGATCCCTGTGTTAAAATATTAAAATAAACCTTAGAAAATGTAAATCATAATCTGAAGGCCAAATTTTTCTATGTCTGCTTAAGTTTATATACAAATAATTGTCTAATTAATTTAGAAAGAAATGCATACCAATGGTGGTGTGTTGTTAAAACTTTAGTTAATTTAACTTGTTGATCTTGAATTGTTTTTAAGACAGTGTTAGGTTCAACAGGGTCTACAATAGCTGCTTCTTTGGTAGCCTTATCAACAATTAGGTACATGTAATTATCCTTCAGAGCTGGTAAAATCTTCACATCCATTGTTTTATATTGTTGATGTTCTTGGCTGCTATGACTTGTGCGTTGGTTCCAGACTAATGCTGAAAATAAAACAATTGTTGTGCTCAAGTTCCATTAAATTCTAAAATATTATGTTGTGCTATGGTGCAATCTTTTCTAAACTTTTCGTGAAATAAACACAATTGTTTAAAGTATAAGTAATAAAAATTGCGCTTACCCTGAAAATAAAGTCTAGTAATTCGTTGCGACAGGCCGTGCGGCAGTGAATTAACAAACCTAGCGAGCATTGAACTAGAAAATAAAATGTTATCAGTCTATAAAATAAAAGATAATAGGAATATATTTTGTGCAATTAAAACCTTCAGTTTTAACAATAAGTAGGAATATGAAATACCTATGACATTTATAAGAGGGAATCAAAACAGAAGACGAAATATTCTGATGATTGATAGAATGATTATTTGAATCACAACCAAAAACAAAAAAATATTGAAGAAATCTGTATCGTTAATAAAGTATTCAATATTTCAAGATTGACTTCTGTGTTCTGACAATTGAATTGATATTTATATTTTTATGACAATCAAATGTCATTTATTTTATATGTCAAAAACACGTGGAGTTGACATAATTATTAGTTTAACGAGGGTCTTAGTGTTTATAATACCTTAATCTAACATGTTATCTTCCTAATTCAAGACTAAAATAAGCAGTGATCATGAAGAGTAAACCGGTTAAACATAAAACTACAAACACATTCCGTGTAAGTATATAAATACAGACCTTAGTTATATTTAAGAAATTTATGTTTATTTGAGGTTGCGTTTAATGCATCATGAATAATAGGTACATATTTAAGTCATTCTTGTTGATAATGATTTTGCCTTCTTTTCTTATTTATTTTTTGGTATAGAATTCAACGGAGCAAGTGGGTTTCCTATATGGTAAGAGAACATCGCCGCCCATGGACAACGCGCGAAACTCCGCGCATTGGTTATGTTGCCGGCTTTTTACGCCTCATCAGCGGATTTTTTAATGCCTTCGATATCCTTAATCACTCAGCGAAATACAAGAGAACCACCCTTTCAAGTACAACTGCCATTTTGCACAGAGTATTCTGTGAGTTCATGGTATCACTCCAGCTTGGGACGAGCCGGCCCAATTAGTGCATTAGCATATGCTTCAGCATGACTATCCCAAGAGTCCTTTATTCAAAATAAAAAGTACCTTACTGTCTTTGAATTAAGTATTTTAGCTTTCTAAAAACATTACTTATTTACAATTTTTGTTTCTCAGTTTGTACCGTTTGCGGAAAGAATCAATTCAATAGACATACGTCATGCTGCTCTATACCATATTGAAAACAGCTACACTCAACAACCAGGAGAGAACGATACCCATTTCTATTTAGCCATACAGAAGTGGCATGCTCTTAACTTGACTGAAAATTTCAAAAAGTTTAAAAAGGAAGTTTTTGGAATAGTAACAGTTCCTCAATTAATTCATAAAAAGAATGAAGTTTTGGATCTGCTGGAGAAATATTTCAATTTAGAAGATCCATTGTGCCTCCAACCATTGTTAGAGTAAGTTTTTTGTTTATCTTGATTAGAAATCTATTAAATAATATATGCTAATAATTGTCTGTTAAAAACAACATAATTTATTTGTCATGCTAAGTTTATTTATTTTTTTCCAGAATTCTAGTGTCAGTGGTAAAAGATTTAAGAAGCGATTTTTACCAATACTTCCCAAAGTTTCTTGACATTCTTATCAAATTATTGAATACTAAAGATGCAGAGAGACTTGAATGGACTCTTATTTGCTTAGCTTTTTTATTTAAGATATTGAAACCACATCTTAAGAAAGATATAAGTGTAGTTGTGAGTAGGATTGTGCCTCTACTCAGTGAAAATAAACCACAATATATCAACAACTTTGCAGCTGAAAGTTTTGCTTTTGTGGCAAGGGATATCAGAGATAAGAAGAAGTTTATTGAAACTTTACTTAAGTATTTGAAGAATAATGAAGATGTAAGTATTTGAACTCTTCCAGCATTAAAATCAATGTTACTAAGTGTCTAAACATTATACTTAACCAACTATTTATATGTATAGAAATAGGCATGAGGAAGTAGAATGAACATTAACAGATTAATTTTTTTACATTTTTTTTATTTTCAGGCTATATCAGGGTGTGGTCACCTAGTATTTGAAATTATTAGAGGTGTGGGCAATAAATTTCACAGTTGTATTGACATATATTTACCTCTACTTTTACAAGAGTTGAAGGAGAATAGAGATAACCAAGAAATTTTATTCAAAGTACTTACTCAGACCATAGAAGATAGCTTGCAAACAATATCACAAAAGGAATTTAGTGTTTTCTGGGATAACATATTGAAATATTTAGAGGAAATATCAAGAGAAGATGGGAATAAAGCATTAGAGTACACTCTGAGACTATCAGGCCAGATAATTGAACACAACAATGGAAAATATTTGTTAAATCCACAGCAGTACACCTTAATTCTAGTAAAAGTTATTTGTAACCAATCTTCAGAATCTGTTCTTGATGTTTGTGCTTCTATAGGAGCATTATTATTGCTTTCCCCGAGCATAAAACTATCACAGGAACATGCAGGCATTCTTGTTAAAGTATTACTTCCATTGCCATTCCCAAAAATTTTGATAAATTTTGTCCAAAATGTTACTAATTACTCTCAATTTGATATGCACATACTGCCACATTACTTGAATTTTGTGATCCAGTTAGATTTTGATGTCGAAGCAATGTCCACACTTTCAAAGATATGCTTGACAAAATCACCTCTCTCAAAAAATGGGCTTCAGTTTTTTGAATGGGTGAAATATCCCTTGGATTTTGGGAAAGGCCTACCAATTGTTATGGACCATTTTAAGACAATTATAAACGATGACTTACAAAACATTCTTCAAAACCCAACAAAATTAATGAATTTCTTATTCTGTTTACCACATATTGAGAAGTTAAATGTAAATGAATGTATTAAGATACTTAGTGAATTAATATCTAAACTCTTAAGTACTCTATCTGAATATAATTTGGAACAAAATATTGAGAATAAACTGCACTGTGATACATCTGCTTTGTCGATTTGTGCAAGAAAAGTGATGTTTATACTAGCAGCAACTTTGGAATGTGCAATTCATATATCAAGTTGTAAACACATCAATGATATATGTAACCTAGAGGTTTTATTGCCAATTATTGTTCCATATGCTGCTGATTCAAACTACCTAGTTGCTCTGCATATATTAGATTTATATCTAACGGCACATGAATGTGAAAATAAGTTGCCATATCCATTAATATCTCTGATTGATTCATATTTAAGGAGCAATGTGTCTTCTCCATTTCATATTGTGAGTATAACCTTTATGATTCTAATTAACATACTACCACTTTTTAAAGAGCCTATTAAAATTAGGTAGATTCATTGTTTTCATTCTTCCTAAATAAAAATATGGTAACTGATAAAATGTAAGACTTACAAGAATTTACTTTAAAATACTTTTTAAATATACTCTTATATATTTCATAATTTTTGCAGGTTAGATTGCTCACAACACACATTTACAAGTTATTTGAAAATACTGATGAATTGAAGAAAACCGCTCGTGTTGGTTCTGAAACTGAAACTTTTTCCATATTCACTAAATGTCATTCAGTCGAATGCATAACACCTTCCATACAAGAATACCGGTCTCAGATTGCCACCTTACAAAAAATGACCTTTAATACTACCCAGTATGAAATTGCAAAAGAAACTGATTTTCATTTATTTTCTTTAGAATACATGTTGGGTATACTATACGTGAACTTTAAATTACTTTGGGAGCCAGTAAGTGAATTTATAGCTGGGTTCGGAAACGCTCTGGCGATAGATGAATTTTGGCCGGTTTTCTATAAAGCCCTAGAAAACTCATTTAAAAATGCTAAATCTAACGTACAAGCGTTTAAATTTGATGAAGAATTAGATGTCAAAAACGAATACTTAATAGATTTATATGCAGAATATAATAATATAGATGAGCGACTTGATTTTCATAACTACAGAAATTTAATATTGAAAATAATGACTAATTGCATTGATGTTTGTGAAGCGCGGAATAGAGATGTTGTTACTCTTTTCCTCAAATTTATCGAGGAACAATATCGAAGCAACAGTAGTGTTTTAAAAATTGACATCGAAAAACATAATAGAGCTCAAATAGCGAATGGCGACAATGAAGATATGGACGTGGATGTTGCACCGGAACAGAATGATTTACAAATTCAAGACGATAGCGAAAAAGATCCGGTTTCCGGTAAAGTCATATTCAAGACTCTCATTAATGTAATGGCAGTATTGTCTCAGTTCAAAAATCCAAAAGCGCTGTACAAAGAAGCTACCTTTTGGGAGCTTCATATGGAATTTTTGAAACATAAGAATACCGGCTTACAAAAGTATGCCCTAGATTGCGTTTTAAATTATAAAAATAAAAGTATTACCGCATACAAATCAAATTTATACAATTTAGTCGACGATAAGAAATTCAAAGATGAACTCGCTCAGTTTAAAATAACCGACGGATCTGATTCTATTCACGCCGAAGACAGGGAACATGTTGTTCCTATAATACTGAGAATCTTATACGGAAAGATGACCTCAAAACTAGGAGCTGATAAAAAAGGAGGAGGTCAAACTAGAAGAGCTTTAGTTATGCGGTATCTGAGTGGTTGCAATGAAGGAGAATTAACCATGTTCATAGAAATGGCATTTACACATTTTAAAGATTACATGACTATGGAGCCTAAGGTTATCATGAAAACATTTTTTGAGGAAATTGATCTTAAATCGGTGAATCCACCAGGAAAAATTAATAGTGTTTTAAATCTATTCGATGTTGTTCGAGAATACTTTGCGGGCTGTATGAGTGACAATTTAATTTCTCATTTGTTTAAAATATTTTATTCGATCTGTTCTCATTTGGCGGCCATATTGGCGCGAGTTGATAGAGTACACGTAGGCTATGTGAAGGTGATGAAACATCTCAGAGTGGTTGCTGTATCCGTGCTTGGGAAGCTCTTTGAACAGTTCGATAAATATCCTTGGAGGAAAGATGAGCTGTATGTTATTTTTGAAACACTTGTTTGGCCTTTGTTGCCTAGGCTCCACATCGAAAGCATTCATAATCCTACTGCTTTGCTAAAGCTGTTTAATATCTGGTGTTTGAATCCACGGTACTATATTTTACTTATCACATGCCCTGAAAATGACACCGACATCAGTGCTTTATCAGAAATATTCAAGCTACTGATGGCTCCAAAAAGTACTCCAACTGTTGTGAACGCAATATTGGATATGGTTGAAAAACTTTTGACACTAACCGAAGATGAAGAAGACAAAGAAATTCCGCCAATAGAATCGTTTAACACTTTGGACCTTAAAAGTGGGAAAGTGGATCTAAATTTTGGAAGTAAGATATTAATACCTCATTTACCTCATATTCTGGAAGTAATGAAGCGGCGAATAGCGAATTCTGCTAAATCAAATACAGTTAACAAGAGAGACCTACTCATTCTATCGCGTGTAACAGAAATGGTTACAACGCCTGAAATGTGTGATGATTTGTTAAATCTACTTTTGCCTATACTTGTAAAGAAGGTTTGTATGAATATGGCGGAAGAAAACATGGAACATGCTGTCACGACTATAATTAATCTCTTAGGTCACAGCACAAATCCGCAACAGTACATTAAGAATATAGCTGTGTTATTCAACAAGGTAACTTTGGTGGAAGTTAGAAAACTTCTACTTAAGTTGTTGTTCTCAATGTCAGAGAATACGTCGGCAAACAAAGAAACATTAATGCGGTTAGCTGATGTTGTTAGTGAAATGAACGCTTTCAATAAACGATGGATTGATCAGCCCGATTTCGATAAGAGGTTGGATGCATACAAGAAAATATATCAAATGTTGGAAAATAATGAGTTAGACGTTGATCTCGCGATACTGATTGTAAACAACTGCTTTTATTTCATACGAACGGAGAAGGATATAGGTCTAAGAGACAGTGCGGGATTATGCCTAAAGAGAATACTACCAAAGTTATTAATGAAGTACAGATCCACTTCTGACGGTCAGTTTTTCGTTCGAGATACGGTTCTGTCTTTGATTTCGAGTGGCATACGGGATAAGAAAAATGACGTATTACGAAATGAAAGTTTAACAATATTAGGAGAATTAGCACGTGAATGCCCTGATGCAGATGTGGTCCTATCAGACCTGGCACCATTAGCAAACAAAGAGGATATCGAAGTTGACTTCTTTGAGAATTCCTGTCATTTACAATTACATAGACGTGTTAGAGCATTGCTTAAGTTTTGTAAGGTCGTCAGAAAGATGACTAAATGCCCTACTCCTAGGACCCTTACAAATTTTATTCTACCTTTAGCGTCCATGTATATTTGTGACGACACATATTCGGATAAAAATAGCCTAATAGATGCCTGCATAGAAGTGATATCTGCATGTTGCAGGCTTTTACCGTGGTACCACTACGAAGTTATACTTAAATTATATTTAAACAAAATGAAATTTTCCACGGAACATCAAAAACAATTAACTAGAATACTTATAGGAGTGTTGGATGCATTCCATTTTGATTTCTCGAAAGTCAAGAACATCGAACTGCCTAAATCTTTATTGGATAGTATTAAGATAGATAAAAATGAAAAGAAGAAGGAAGATAGTAAGATCGAAGAGATAAATCCTGATGCTGCAGATGAAAAGGAGAACGCAGAGAAACTGATAGAAGAAAATGAGAATGCAGAAAAAATTATCGTAGAAAACGAAGATATCCAAGATGCATTAGAGGATGAAGGTGAAACTGATGATATAGAAGAACCACAGGCTGACGATATAAAAGAATCAAATATACCGGCATTTGAGAGAATTACTAGCGTATCTCCGTCTGTCGC
>JAAAKR030142733.1:0-13599 GCA_010014985.3 Delias pasithoe
TCCTGGCTCTAAACTACCTCCCTGCAAATTTTCAGCTAAATCGGTTCAGCCGTTCTTGAGTAATAAGTGGAGTAACAGACACTAATTTCTTTTATATATATACTTAGATTAATAATGAAATAAAAAATAATTGTATTATATTTCAGCCTCCCAAGTGGTTCCATCCTTTGTCCAAAATTTAATATCAGAACGTGTTCAAGAAGGAGAAACGGTGATATTTGAGGCTATTTACAGTGGAAATCCTAAACCAGGTTAGTCTATGTTTTAAAATAAGTTGTCTTTAATTAAACATTTATTACACATGTTTTTACATTTATTAAAATTACATTTACATTCAAATACAAATCGTGAATTACTTTCCAATCAATTTATCAGAGAAATATTTCAACTTACAGAAATAACTTGGTATAAAGATGACAAAGTTATAAAAAGTAATAACAATTACCAAATTGAAACTAAAGAAAATAAAACTGTCTGTAAAATTAAAAAGGTATCGAGAAAGTTGGAAGGCTTCTATATGTGCAAAGCTGTTAGTGATATTGGAATGGCAGTAACAAAAGCAAACCTACAAGTATTTGAAGCTAAAAAAAGTATCGAAAAAGTTGCAAAGAAAAAAGTACAATCTTTAAAGAAGGAGACTGTCGAAGAAGGAATGGCCACGACTTCTTTCGAAGATGATGAGCTAGTGGTGATAGAAACTAAAATAGATGTTTTCGGAACTACAAAACCAATAAAACAAGCACCATCTAAAGAAAATGTAGATATATCAGTAAATGAAATGGCCGCCATTGAAACAGTAGATGTTGCTACATTTAAGAAAACAGACCACAAAATTCAAGAGATGGATTCCGAAAAAATTAAGAAAATTAAACCTGCTGTTACACCCAACCAATATTTGGTTTCATTACAACAAGACACGGGCGAAACAGTACTCACTTTTGGAGAATTGACATATGAATTACAACAAGGATCTTCTCGAAGAGTATCCGATGCAAAAATGGTTGCTGAAGTAAACGAATTATTAGAAGTTATTAATGCTAAAGAGTTCGGTCCAGGTGAATCGCCGTTACGAGAATTAGCAACAATCGGCTACCTTATAAGAAATGGCGTTACTGTGGAGGAAATTGAAAGCTTATATGATTCCGAACATTTTCCTTCTCTT
This sequence comes from Delias pasithoe, assembly GCA_010014985.3. Classification (NCBI taxonomy): domain Eukaryota; kingdom Metazoa; phylum Arthropoda; class Insecta; order Lepidoptera; family Pieridae; genus Delias; species Delias pasithoe. The sequence continues at coordinate 1,163 of JAAAKR030142733.1, forward strand.
CGAATTCCACAATCACAATCTGCGTTAGTTGAATTGGTAGAAAGACGAGGCCACGGCGCCCTTATAACAGAAATCTTAACCGAAGAGACTGTTCAATCAGAAGATGTTATTGGAGCGAAAGTTGGTTTTAAAGCTTTTATGAAAATGGTTGAAATGAAACATACGTCAGTAGAGGAAGTAATTGCTCATTTATATCCTGAAGATTTCACGCCCCGTGGCTGGGAGGACAAAAGAGCGAGTGAGGTAAATAAAATATTAAATATTAATTATTAAATTTTATTTGAAATTAGAATATAAGTATATATATATAATTTAATTACAGGTTTCTGTTGATTCTTCAGTTATGGAAACAGCGGAAAAACATTCAACCACAATTTATAAAGGTAAGTTATGATAATTATTTTTATATTATTAGTAATATGATTTTATATATTTATAAATATTAATAATATATTTCTAAATACCTTTAGAAATGTCGAGCACGGTGAAACAAAAAGGTACGTGATAGTTTAAAATGCACTAATGTTGATATTAATCAGCAAAGTATAATTTTATGCTTTTAAAATATGAATGTGGGCTGCAACCATAACTTTTAAATATTACTTAAATAACCTTTTAAAATTCAACTTTAATTGTCGAAACATCAAACATTTGAATAATTTTTATAATAACGCGTAGAAAATAATTATGCCGCGATTATAGCTTTTTCTGCGATGACTAATGTGCAGTTATTTAAAAAACGTAGTAATCTAGCTTATATTTATGTCAGTAATAAAGCTTCGCGTCTGTGCTTCCTTGGATATATTGTGTAGTAAAAGCTTATCCTTAAAGTAAGTACAAAACCATTTCTTATTAATCACCTTATTGTTATATTGTAGACAGCTTATATTAACATTTTAAAATACAATTTTGAAATACATCATTATATTGTTGTTTTCAACCAATTTGCTTCAACTCATATTCTCACTATATTTCACAGATGACATAGAACAAGTAAAACGCAAAAAACACAAAAAACAGTCTTTTAAATCTGGAGAAAAAATTCTAAAAGAAGTAGCAAAATCCACAAATATAATGTACTCTAGAGAAAACACGCATGACCTCGAGAAAGAAACTGCACATGTATTAGATGCCGATTTACTTCGGCCTATTAATATTTTACCTACTGATGTATATGATAGTACAGTTAAAGTAATTTCTACTAGTCAGGTTACAAATATTAGCCCTCAAGAAGGAAAGCATCGAAATGCTTCCGTTAAATTAGACACTAATCAGTCACTTATAAGTACAGTAGAGCAATTACGAGAAAGTGAAGGAACTTTGCAAACAGTAGAAAAACGTGAATTTATTATTAAATCATCTGTTATTGAAACAGAACCCTTATTAATAACTGAAACAAATGTGAATCTACCAATTAGTGACTTTTTACCAAGTACAGAGCCGAAACAAAATACTTTGAATAGCCAAATAGTAGAAGCGGAAGGTTTAGAGACAGCGGAAGTAATCCCAAACATATGTGTGGGCCAAATAGAACAATATAAACAGACTGAAGGGAAAGCAAAAACTTCTGTTATTTTAAAAGATGCTATCAAAGTGTCAGAGCAATACGCTCCTATAAAAGAAACAGATTTAAAACAATTTGAAGTAAAAGAATCTATTGCAACAATTACTATATCCCCATTATCATGTTTAAGCGTTGAAGAAACAAATCCTGAATATAAAGAAAACGATTTTAGTAGCAAAGTATCTGATAAGGAAGTTATTTCTAAGCCTAATTTCAGTTTATTGGAATCTTTAGAAGTAGGTGAAGTATTTGTAGAAGATAAATCAGGAAAGTACTATCCTGAATTAATCGTGCCAACTGAAATGGCTAAGGAGGATGTCATAGTTTCTAACCAAGTTTCCACAGAAATTCTTAATTTACAAGAAAAAGAAGGCCCACTCGATTATCCTAAAGTTCCGGGTTTTCAAGAGGCTAAAGTTAATGTAGTTTCTAAAGATAGCATAGTAATTGCTACAAAAATCTTACATGAAAAAGAAGGAGTAGTTCTAAAGAGTGAAACTCCCTTAAATACACATGTTGATGAGGATTTTACTACTCACATAAGTATAAACAATTATTTACCATCAACTCATATCAAAGAAGCAGATTTGACATTAAATGAATGTGATATAGAAAAGGTAGCCAACATCACGTTCGATGAACATCATCATGCATATAACATTGAAAGCCAAATACACGACACAGAAAGTGATTTACAAAAGAATATTGTTGACAGAAAAATTGCCTCAATAAACGTAGATGCTTTAAACAGAAATGTAACAGATGAAGTTCAAATTCATGAAAAAGAAAATAAATTACAATTAATGGAAGAAAGAGCAGCTGTTAAGGCAAGTATTGATTTAAATTTGGCGGAACCACTTATTTTCTGTGAAGCCAATGAAATAACCTCGATTATAGATCTTGTTCCTTTAGAAAAAAAGCCCAGCGAAAATGCTAAGGAAACTTTAATAACGCAAAAAGAGAAAATTATTTTATCACCTTTTATTGATGATCAAGGAGTTGAAGAATTGTATGTGTATACAAAGCCAGAAAATGTCAATGTTTCTATGTCTCCAAAAATATCTCTATCTGTTCACGAAACAGAAATAACAGATTCAGCTGGTAACCTAAATATCAAAAAAAGTCCGGATTTATTACATGCACAGAAAGCACCTACGCATAATTTAAAATCACCAGTGGCTGAAATAGTAACCACCGCTGATTTTACTAAAGAGCTAGAATGTTTACCGCAAATGCCAACAACTGCAAATGAATATAGAGATCTACAAAGTGAACTATTAATTTCACAAGCAGTAGCCAGAGAGAAGGAACAAGATTTTATTTGCAAGAAAATAAATGAAAATACTGCTACTCGTAGTTTTTCAGAAAAAGAAGGCATAGTTATTAGTGAAGTAATATCCAATGTTTCTGAAGAGCTTTTAGAAGAGAATTCTTCACTTTTGAATAAAAGCGCTACTATTATACTAGATAGCGATCATAGAGTTCCTATTTCTTTAGAAGTGAGTGCAAGAGAACATGTTAATACTTTGAATATTATAAAACCACAGAAAGAAGATGCACAATTGAAGTCAAATAGCTTAACATCTCTATTAATATCTGAAACTTCAACATTAGAAAGTCAAGAAATTGTTCCAGAATTTATCAGACCAGAAGAAAAGTCTATTGGTGCTGAAGTTATCTTAATAACCGATACAATTAATACCATTGAAACTGTTGGTGGTGAGATAGAAGGTGATTATAAAATTGGTGATATTCCTAAAACTTACAAAGCTTCTAGTGATATACCTAGTCACCCGGTAGCAATTGCCTTAGAACACAGTGTAACAGATTCTAGTGTATCATTTACGTCTGAAATAGATACGTCGTATAAAAATGCGTTAGTTACTAACATATCTCATAAAGAGTTATCCGTCACTGCAACTATTTGTGATGAAAAAGAAAGTGATTTTGTTGGAAAAAGGTCTGAGTTGCTTATGGCAAAATCAAATGTACCTGAACATCAAGCTATTCTTATCGAAGAAAATAAATCAGAATTTTTGCCAGAAACTTTTGATATACGAAAAACAATCAAATATCAGGCAAATCAAGACTCTGTGGCAAATGAAGCAATTATTCAAGAAGAAATATTAGTCAATATTCAAGAAGTCCCACTTGCAACTGAAGAACGTGAAATTGTTAAACCCTCTGTAAGTATCGATGTGCTCAAAGTACCACAAAGTGATGAAAATATACTTATTGAAAAGGAGCAATTATTATGCGAATCATTGATGCCTAATGTACACAAAGCAGATAGATTGTTTTCCCAAGAGTATGGTGTCATTTCTTCTGAAGTATTGACACAATCAGATAATTTACAAGATACAGAAGATTTTCATATGCCTCAATCAAAAGCTATTCAAAAAATAGATATATACGGTAAAACAGCTAAAATCGAAGAAGTTATTCTTAGTGAAGTGCCCGAGGAATTTAAAAAATCTGAAACAATAACTCAAAACCCTATTGTTGGGTCAGTATGTGCATATTCTTTACAGAATATAGAAACTGTAGCATCAGATAGTGAGCATACGATGAATATAGAAAAAAATCCAGAAAGTACTGTGACTCCAAACATATCAGAGATTGAAGCTTTGATAACGACTTCAGTAAGTATTGTCGAAAGAGAAACTGAATTTCAAGATAAACCAATTAGAAATGTTACTCAAGAAGCTAATTTAAGTTTTGTTCCTTTATGCGGTACCATTAGTACTGAAGTAGTTACTTCAAATTTAACATCCAAATTTATTGAATCTGCGTCTATACCTAATTTCGCTCATTTAAAACAAGATGAAAATAATCAATATATATATGGCTTGGAAGTTTTTCAAGGAGAAAAGGAAGAAAACTTACAAATTGATCAAAAAGTTGTGGAACAAGATATCAGTACAGCGTTTGTAGAATCTACTTCAAAAGAAATTTTAGTGGTTGAAACAGAAGAAAAAGAAAGTCCAATGAAAGAAATCGTTAAAATATCAGAAAAGAAAGCTGATGTGTCATTTAATCAGCAACAATCATTAACTTATCAAGAAGTAGTTGCCCAAGACAATAGCAAAGATTTACAAATATCAGAAAATCTGAAAGAAAGTGCAATAGCTGTTCAAGAATTGAGAGAAGCTGTAGAAAAAATGGAGCCATTTGTCATCGATTCAGAAGATACATATTCCTCCCTTGAACCCACTTCTAGAAAAACGATAACGGAAATTTTGGACCAAAAAGCCTTGATTGTAACAAAAGCAATTGCCACAGAGTCGGAAATTACTTTTAGTAATATCGAAATACCACGACAAGAACATTGTACTTCACCTGATTTTATTCTTAATACTGAACTGAACATCGATGAAACAATACATACTGAACAGGAAGAAGCTTTGTTGGTAGAAAATAATCTAAAAATAAGTGTTGCAGATGTGAATATTGAGTCATGCCGAAGCTTAAATGTAACGGAAGAAATTTTACCAGAAAAAGAAGATTTATTAAAAATTAAAGGAATGCCGCAAAGCTTAATTAATTCCTTTTCCATAAGTCCTCATACACATTTAAATATTGAAATATGTGATACATCAGAAACAGAAGGCACAATAATTAAAACAGAAACGATCAAAGAAATTAAAAGTGGAATAAATATAGAAACATTAAAACCAATAACTGTAAGCCAAATCGAAATTCAAGAACAAAATGATTATTTAAAGAATAATGATTTGTCAAATGTTACGACAGCTGGTGTTAGTATAAATGTCGAAGAACCTCTAAATATAACTGAAATTATACCAGCTGAGCAAGAATCTTTGTTAAAGAAACATCCTTTGGAGAAGAGTAGTCAACTCTCTGTAAATATAGAAACATCTAGGCATATGACAGTGTCTGAGGTAAAAATGATGGAAACTGAAAACAATTTTGTAATTACGGAAAGTGATAGACAACAGAAGGTAACTTGTGATTATGAAACATCTTCTCCAATTGAAGTTTATGACGTTATTGTCAAAGAATCAGAAGATATTTTGTTTCCATCACAAAAAGAAAGAGATGTTAAGCCTAATGTAGTATTTGATTTCCAACCGCATCTAGTGGTAAGTGATATAAATGTTAAAGAAAAAGAAGACAATTTTACTAACGAATCTTTTCCGAAGAATGAAAGTCAAACAATAGATTTAGTCACTTCTTTGCATATTACTACAGAACAAAACGTTCCTGTTGAATCTTCATCTGAAAGTATATCAAAAGATTTGGATAGTACGGAAAAAGCCAATATAACTCATTTCATTTCTCAAAGTATTAATGCTGAACAACCTAACATTATTGATTCTATCAAACCTATTTCTACGCTAGTAAAACCTGATGAAACAGTAGTAAACGAAAAAATTATAGGCCTTAATACAATACAGCAATCTGATATCGTAGTTCAAGAAAGTTTCACAGAACTACAAAGTTTTATTAATAGCGATATAAATGCGTCAGCTGCTCATACACTGGAAAAAAATGTAGTGGAAACATTATTACCTCAAGTTATGGAAAACACTCAGAATTTAGAAATCATGCCCTCGTCTTCAAAATATTCCGCTGACATACTTGTAGAACCTCATACTAACATTTTAACAGAAGAAAATACTTCACATGAAATGGCTGAAGAATTAACACCACAAGAATATTTGACAAAGAAAGTTGATACACGATACACTGAGTTAAACTCAGTTCAAGGAAGTGAAATTGTTGCATCTGAAAAAACTCAATTAATTAATCAATCAATATTAGAAAAGGATCAAAAACTGGACCAGAAACATATATATCAGCACTATCTAGAAAATTCAAATCCAGAACTATATGAAACAATTACTAACTTATTAGAATATAAGCCTTCTGTTCCAATTAATACTTCTTTTAATATAGAAACCCTTACAAGTTGTATAACGAAAGAAATTACAAGTCAAGAAACTCCCTCTCAATTACATGTTGATTACAAAGAGAAATCAAGAGCTAAAACACAATTATTGGAAATAACTCCATTGGAACAAAGAGAAGTAATTTGCCAAGAACAAGCTAGTAATATACGACCAGAAGAAATTAGTCAACAAAACATCTCAGAAGCAAAACCTATAAAAATGTCAGCTTTGCAACAACTCGAAATTGTTATTAATGAAAGTGAAATTGATACTAACTTTGGGAAACCACCTCAAACAGATAAAGCCAGTATTAAAATACAGCCATCAGAAGGTATTAGTATTTCTGAAGTCTATGACGAAGACTCCACACAAACAATTTCAGAATCTGTACAACAAAAAGTAAATGCACAAGAAATTATAACACACATGAAACACATACAATGCGTAGAAAACATTTTGGATAGTCAAGTCGAAGACTTATTATGTGAAACCAATCAATCAAAAACAGTCACTGTTGAAATGCTCCCGATAATACCATTAAATATCCTAGATAATATTACTTTACATAATGAACCTGCAATACTATCACAAACACAACCGAAAAAATTCAATGCAGTATCAAGTGTAACAGTACAAAGTGAACTGAAAATAGTAACCGATGAATTTATAAATGAAGAAACAACACCTTATAAAGAATACAAACCTGTATTTCATAAATCTAGAATCACCGAAGATGATCATAAAATACTTACTATTTTACAACCGGATATTATAAATGATTCAGAAGGTAAGTTAATGTTTAATTTAATAGAAACTTATTTAATAATGTTATAATGTTCTTTTTCAAAACTTTCTTATTTTCGACCGACTTTTAAAAATATGGAAGAGAAGGTTATAGGTACGACCTTACATATATATAGTCCCGATTTTTTTTTTGTTGGTTTTGTGTCCATTGACCGATTTTGGTTAATGTAGTATCTGGTTATCAGTTTTTAAAGTTTTCTAATATTGTTTTATCTGATTTTACCTATTGAAAAGGCACCACACATATTTATAGGCAACGATTCGAGTTGAAACCGCGATGTTGATTCGTGATATTGAATGACTAACTTGCTGTATGGCCATATGGCCTTCCCAGCTTAACGCGGACTGTGTGGGCGAGCGGGATAGCTCGCCCGAGCGTTGATTCGTGATACCTTTTTGGTCAATGAACTAAATAATTGTTTTAAAATGTGGTTAAATTAAGTGGACGTTATTCAGTGAAATCAATATGTTATTCTGAACGACATTGAAAGCAATTAAAGCAAAAAAATTCACTAAAAATAAAATAAGAAATCAGTAAGAAGATATGCCAATCATTTTAGAATAGCGGATAAACTGAAGAACATTGAAAATTTTTGCTTCGTGGAAACATGTATTATTATTAAATTTGCATACTGGAACAACTGAGATATGAAGCCGGTTGATGGTTTTTTACGAAAGAAATAATAATATTCAGTCCAAAACTCAAGCATGTTAATAAGACCTTTAAAGTGTACCTAGTTATCTTTTTGAATTATATAGCTCTTATATAGCTCTAGCAATTTTTTATGATATAGCGGACAACGGATCGCTTCACGTGTACTGCCGCTTTTTACGATTAAACGGTATAATTTCGGGGACTTCCAAAATCCTCATGTACTCAGCGAAACAGTACAAATACCGTTTCACGCTGAGTATTATGTGAACTCGTCGGACGATCCGGCCGTATTAGTGCATCAGCATATGCTTGAGTCCACGTATGCGACAATGTTAAGACACTCACTGTCGCAAATCAATTAAATTATATTATATTAAATTATATTTTTTTGTTCGGATCGGAACTCGCACGAAATATCTTTGGCTTTAGGAAAAGGAAGGCTTATACTTAGCTATTAAAGAAAGTAATAAATACAGCAATGATTTCTTTTCAATCATCATCGAATCGTATTTTTCAGTCGCGAGCATGTTTTATAATAAATGTTTATACAATTAAATGCAAAAACAATATTTTATTTTAAATATATCGTTAGATAAGTGATATATGTATGTATACGTTTAGAAGCAATTGATTATGGTATCAAAAAACTATAAATAATATTAAATAGGTATAATCATTTTTATTGTCATCAGCTTAAGTCAAAAAAGGATAAAAATAAAAGAGGAAATATTTGATTATTTTTTTAATTAGCTCTTAAAGTTTTTGATAGATTTGATGATTCTTTCACCATTAAGAATGTACATTATTTTTGGTGAACATATCTATGTTCACCATATAATACACGATCAAATAATCAAATACAAAATATAATACACGATCTTGTGTATTATATTTTCTTATTATACTATATTAGAACCGATATAATATATTTTGTAAAAATATGGTATCCTTGCTAGACGCCAATAATGTACCCTAGGTGTATAAATATCTTTACATCGCTGAAACTGCCTATTTGATTGTATAATAAAATTATATAAATTTATATAAAATTATATAACTCGTAGACTTCGCAGATAATATAATTATCTGTAAAACATATATTGATGTCCAACTGTTATAGTAACGTCACAATAAGTGACCTTTTATATAAACATAATTATTATAACACCGTCCTTGTAAAACCTCTTCATTTGTGGATTATAAATTCTCTTGATTAATACCAATGTATAGTAATAATCCTTATAAAATGTCTTCATATTCAAAACCTTTATTTACCTTTTAATTTATTTGAATCTTTCATTCCATTCATATGATATCCCGATTTTCAAAATGTAATCATTAGAATAAAGTAGAGCGGCGGGCTTTCTTGGCTAGTACAGGCATAGTGATGCTGGGCACACTTAACAAAACAAAGTCTGTTGTGATAGAATTAATTATCCCACACTCATGAATTTTTTGTTGAATTAAGAATAAAATATCTTGCATATTGTACTTACTATTGTTGTAACTTCGTCTGTACTTCTCTGTAGATGATATTCGTTCCATTTAAGTATATTCTTTGTAAGATCATTTTGAACCTGAAATGTAAAAGAAATAATAAAATGAATAACTCCCTTTTATACAAATTAGCATACAATTTTAGTCATTATAATTAAGCATTAACTAAATATTATATTAACTTTTATAAACATTTTATAAAAAATAATTTTATTGAAATAGAAGAGTGAAAAAATAAATTTCTGCATTAAAAATACGAGTATAAGAAACGTTAAAATGATCAAACACAAATATGATTTTTTATTACAAATATTATTTTTTGTTAATATAATTACAATTTCCACACAAAAATAGGCACATAATCATATAAAATCACTTTTTCAGACCAAGCAAAACTTTCTACATTCTCACAATGTTCCTCTGATATGGAAGAATCAGAAGAAATTATATCCAAGTTCATACGCGCACCCGGTCACGAACAACCTATTCAAATAAGAACAAAGAGAACTATTTTGCGGAAAAAAAGAAAGTCTACAACAGCAGATGATAAAGGTGACATTGTCATAGAAGAAACTCTTGATGATGAAAGTCAGGAAAAACCACTAACTGCAAAAGACCACAACATAGAAATAGAAGAATACGAAGGTGATATATCAAACTTGCTGATTGATACTGAAAAAAGTACAATTGAAATGCCCGATGAATATCTAGAGATACCAAAAATGGCTACACAAGTGGTTATAGAAGAAATGGATGAAGATGAAATAAAACATTATAATAAAAAAGAACAAAATATTGATGTTTTTAATAATAAAATAACAATTACTAACAACAAAATTGATAATGAAGAATCAAGAACAATTAAAAAAAAGAAACGTAGAGTTACAAGCAAGGACGGTGTCGTTGAAGAAGTTCATGAAATAACAGAAAGCACCGTCACGCCAGATGAACCAGAGGAAGTGGTTGAGGCACCCGAGGAGACGACCATCGAAGAAGTTGTCACTCCTGAAGGTAAGGTTACTATAAAGACTATCAGGAAACGCACAAATAAAACAAAACACATTCGCACACCTGAAGCCACCCAAGAGGACACAGCCACTCATGAAACACTTCCACTCGTAGACCTATCAAAAACACCGGAACACGCGTCTATTAATGAGGAACAACCGGAAACGGTGGAAATCATAGATGTCAAGACTGAGACTGGCGAAACTCGCACAATAAAAACGAAGAAACGTAGAGTTAAAAGCAAGGTTGGAGTCGTTGAAGAAGTTTATGAAATAACCGAAAGCACCGTCACGCCCGATAAACCAGAGGAAATGGTTGAGGCACCCGAGGAGACGACCTTTGAAGAAGTTAACATTTCTGAAGGTAAGGTTACTGTAATTACTAACAATAGACACAAAGAAAAAAAAACACTCACCTACTCTGTCGTTCAAGTAATAAGTAATCATTATATTATAGTGGTGGGTGTTTGCTCTGGTTGTTTATGATTAGTAGTTGTATAATTTTTCATACATACAACAACCCTTATAGTTGCACACTCGTGCAGGGGATACCCAAAACTAATAAAAACAGAAATATTCGCTTAGAATCGAGACGGCGCAGTACTGCGCATTGTTCAGTTGTCGGATTTTTTGCAAATCTATGTCAAAATTTTTTTTGTTTGTTTCAAACTATAAATCGCCATCGTCGGAAACGATGGCGTAGATGTGTCCTTGCCCCCAGCCTCACAACGGTGCCTTACTGATGTGAGGTAGACGACTCTTACAATACGGCTCAAGCCGAGTTTCGTGTCGTACAAGAGACGCCCTTGCGCTTGTCGCTGTAACATTCTTTAGTTCTCGGCCATCCCGCGAGGTCGCCCTTCAGCCCGCGTTAAGCTGTTAAGGCCACACTGGCCAATAGTGAGTTAGCAATTCCTAAAAAAAGATTAACTTCTCTAAGAAATATGGCACACAATATTTGAAATCGCATAAAACTGGCTCATTTTCTTTGGTAAAGGTCACTTCCTGGGAGGCCCATTAGACCACTCTATCTCAAAGCTACCAAGCGAGGAGAATCAGGTTCGATTCCCGGTTCAAATATAAATTTATGGCCATACTGAAGTAAATACTGATAACTAATCGGGCCAGCTCGTCCGTAGTTAAACCACGTACTCACAGAATAGCTATTGAAATCAACTACTAAAGCGGTGTCAAAAGGCGATAAACGAAGCGCAGAATCAGTATCGGTTTCGGCAGACGTTAGACAAAATGGAAATTTCGATTGGATCTATATCACTACCTTCCGTTGTAAATAACCGTGTTGAAAAATTAGATTAAATTAAATACTTATTTGCGAAATCCTTAATCCTAAGCTGTTTCTATTAAAAATAAGGAATAAAAAACTACTCAAATAATATAAAAATAATAGCAAAAAAACACGTGAAATATAAATATCATAATTAGTGTAAGAATAAATATAATTGTTCAGAACTTTAGTTACTTTTAGTAAAACAAAAAGTAGGAAATAAGAAACTATAAAACAATCATCTTTGTTAATTAATCTTTTAAAAGTTAAACTTAGACTGAACTTGATGAACTGTGAACTTCATCTTTAAATATTTTACTTAATACTTAAACGGCCTCTACGTAAGACATAAAAGTAAATTGTTGTATACTGTAACAACTGTTACCTGTCCTTAAATTAAAATACAGCCTTTATTAGAATAATATACCACAGTGCCTCAAGACGAAGGTCTTCAATCAGTGTGTGTTACCACTGATGGCATACGGCGCCGAAACGTGGTCTCTCATCATCGGCCTCATCTCAAAGCTCAAGGTCGCTTAGCGAGCATTGGAGAGGGCTATGTTCGAAGTTTCTCTACGTGAAAGTAGCGTAGACATTTTGACGTAATTCTGTCGAATGTGTGAAAATTCGAAAAAGTTAATTTTATGACCTTAAAACGGAGTTATAACATCAAAATTAGAAAAATATCTGTATTTTATTTTATGATACGATG
>JAAAKR030143613.1:3015-13551 GCA_010014985.3 Delias pasithoe
TCGTATTCGGATAAAATTCGGATAGCTTACCTTCTCCGGTTCTATACTACCCCAATTTTCCGCCAATTTTCAGAAAAGTCAGTTAAGTCGTTCTTGACTTTTAAATAGTGTAACTAACACGACTTTCTTATATTATATTTGATTCTTTTTTCTTGAAGAAGTGATAATCGCAACTTTTAGGGATGAGTTTTATAAACGTAAGAGTAGACAGATATAATCAGAAAGCTTCGAACTGCTAAGCTATCGGATGTTACACGTGTTATTGTGAGTCAACCATAAAATTTATTATATTTTTATATAATTTTAAAGAGAACATTTCTATCATAAATGATTTCTGTGTAGCTTTAACCATTAGGGCTGCACACGCGATAGAATCTTATAAAATGGACAAATTTCTCCCTTTTTCATAACATTGTTCTACTCCTATTGATTGTAGCGTGATGAAAAGTGTACTATAATAACCTGTCCAGGAATATAAAATATAATTTAATCAAATTTCGTTAAAGTCCGTCGAGTAGTTTCTGTTTCTACAACAAATATATAGACAGACAAAAATTTTACTGATTGCATTTTTGGCATCCGTATCGAGGAAATATAACATGTACGGAATAGATCTCATCTACAGATTTATTATAAATATAGATAATGTAAATAAAATTTCAATTTTTATTTACTTTCTATAATTTTTTTTAATACGTAGACATAACATGTAGCTGTTTTATTTTCGGATAAACCATAGCAAAGCAGTTCCTCGAAGAACGTTATTCACCACTTGTGCGTCATCTTCAAATTTAACAACAACATCCTAGCGAAGATTAGAGACATCCTTTTCATACTCAGGAACTCTAATCTAAATCTAAATTTTTAACCACGTGCAAAGGTATCTTACATTTTACCTATATTGTTTTCATCGCACGATGTACGCAATATTTTCAGTTCATAAAGAAAGCTGTTTCGGCTGTACACCATTAGTGGTAATAACGTGCTTGTAAATTTCTTTGCCAATACCAGGTTGCGATGGCGAGGTCGCAAAGTGTGGCATTTTAATGAACGTTTTTATGTGAAAATACTGAAATGACAGTTTTTGTAAATTGCTTGCAGAGGGTCCATTTTACTGCTGTTTTAATTGCAATTGTAAACAAAAACGTAATGCAGCCGTATTAGATGTAACCAAGTACATAAAGACTATATATTCAATATTATATAAAGATCGTATCGGTGGTGGTAAGATATTCAACTGACAACGCCCTATTCTTTTATACAGCGCCTCTACGCCCTTATTTTTTTATTTCATTATTATAAAATGCATACTAATCAAACGAAAATTGTTTAATGTAAGGTTAAAATTTAGATAGTTTTCGTTAGTTATGTACATGTCTAAAAATATATGCGAATTCAAAATTTCTATTATGTTTTTGGTGTCAAATTCGAATTGTTAGCAATCTTCATGGTACTCTACATTTTTACAGTTAACAAAATTGTAATAATTTAATATTTTCACCGCATAACTTAAATTTTAAAATTTTCTCGCAATATTTTATCTCAAACAGGAGCCCAAGAGATGAAGGTCATGTGATTAAAGCTCGACGTTGTTGATCAGTGGTCTATAGCAACGCAAGCGTAGGTTTAAATTCGATGAACGATGAAAAGGAGCGCAATCTTCCAAAACAGAACATTATTAACTGTGACCTACTTACACGTATTTGTCAAATGTATTAAACAAAAAGGGAATCGATGCTTGATGTGATGATGAGAAGAATATTTGCAGTTTGTAAGTAAATTCACAATTATATGTATATTTATATCAATATTTATATCACAGCTACACAGATAAAGTACTGGAATTTGAATTATTTAATATAAGTAAATATTTATATTTAATAATATTTATAATTAATAATATGCATATTTAACATATTCCCAATAACATATTGAAAAGTACACATTGAAAAATACTTTGTATGAATAAATATTTTGTATGTACGTAATCCATGTTTTGAATACATTGTGTTTAGACGAGATCAAAGCAACATTGTTAAAATGATAGAAATATTTAGGTTGTTTTATATTTTCAGAACTAGAAATACAAAACATAATTCATAAACATAATAATTGCAAACATCTGCAAATTTTGCAAGCGACATTTTGTGATTTATATCAGTTATTCATTAATTGATATTTTTTATTATCGTATTAGTTTTATAATTATTATAGTTCAATAACAATTATCGAATTATTTAATAATTTCCACACTTACTGGACATTCAAATCAATGTCACATATACTAATATTATGCAGCTTATCATTTATGATAAAACTGAACGACTTTTTCTCGCCATAACTATCGGAGACACGCCTATAAACCCGTTATAAATCAATCCTTTGTAACGACTTCAGACAGAATGACTTTAGACGGCGAAGTGCAAGTCATGACGCTTTTTAGCATTTACCAAATTCAAATATAGAGAGGCTTGTAAAATTAAAAGCAAGCGTATGAAACGACGATAGCAAAGGGAAATTATTTCACCAACGTGAATATAAAAGTTGTATCGTCACAATTCGTTATTTTC
The DNA here is from genome assembly GCA_010014985.3 of Delias pasithoe. Taxonomy (NCBI): domain Eukaryota; kingdom Metazoa; phylum Arthropoda; class Insecta; order Lepidoptera; family Pieridae; genus Delias; species Delias pasithoe. The sequence goes on from JAAAKR030143613.1 coordinate 5,586, forward strand.
ACATTGTATTTTTATTTTTTAACATTTAATTGTGCTTTAAAAACCTACAATCGTCTGTCGCTACAAATATTGACATGTTTACATCAATCTTAATCAACATGAAGTTATTAATGATTCATATCGTAATGTTCTAAGATGGCAAAACTATGTTCAGTCACGCATAAAACAAAGTTATATCCACTTGCTCACGGGTGAGTTAAAACAAATGAAAAAATATTCTATTTTATCTTATAAAGTTTGAATTAAATATAACAAGTTTTTATAACACAGAATCCTTTTCAATTAAAGAAACGTTGATCCTTTATACGGGATGGCGGAGTTTAATTAAAATACTGTCAAATGCAATAGGACTTTTGGTGGAATTTTCGTACAAATGAGAAAATCTAAATTCGAAAGAGAAAGCGGAGTTGTATGAGGGGTTTTGGCATAATATTTATGCCAAACATTTAGCCCTAATTACCCGAAGCACGCGGTAACAGGCGCCATAAGTCAACATAACGTGTTACGCGAGCTATTTTAAATTCTGTACAGTCGTGATATTTTTATTATAATGTATGTTATGTAATATTTTTATTCTACTTGATTTTTTCTATTGCACTAATTAAGCGGATACAATCATGAAAGTGAGGACAAATAAAAACCTTTAACGGTAAGTTATTATAACAGTATTAATAATGAATAAAAAGATTTTGTATTCGACGCTAAGTGGCGATAAACTCTAATTAATTACTCATCCCATTAATATACTGCTTTAATTCAATTAGGCAATAATAAAACACAGTACACTGTCCAATTTAAAATCTAATTTTCTAATTCTATTAGGGTGAGCATCTATCACGAGAACGGAATAGAATCTTAATATGATTGATAGAGCAACGCTCGGTCTATTCGTGAAGGCAACCGGCGAAATAGCACTATGGCGAATGACTCAGTTTTTCATTCAGTCCCAATGATAAAGGAATAGATACTTGATGATTATAAAGAATATACAATATGGTTTTCTTCGGTCTCAGCAGCACCTGGTGAACGTTTACGCCTTGTGACATCAGCCTAATAAGGAAACCTTCAGTCGTATTGCAGGGACCCTTATAGTAGCGTAATAGACCTTCAACCCTGTCACATCGCACCCGAATCAAAATGTGGGTCATCGCTGATATTAAATGATTCTGTCGTTGAATTTCGACTTGGTTCATTTTACTGAGCTGTCCTTAGGAAATCGAATAACTATTAAAATGTATTTATGCTGAACCTCGTTTCAAATTTGATTGAACATATTTTTAACTGACACGACTAAAGTATATACAAATATATAGTTGGTTAAACAAGGGATAAATCGACGTGAGAACTATATCCAACGCTAAAACATCTGGTAACTTTGAAATGCCTCAGACATATATTAATTATAGCTAAACACGATTCTTATGATGCTAGTTTACGACCACGTTATGATGTTTCTTCAATAGCTTCATACACAGATCCTTCCAGAAACACCAAATTGTTTGCCATACAGTTTAAATACGTATAATTTATACATATGTAGGATTTCGTTAATATTTTTATTTATATTTAATTATCCTTAGTAATAAAAGTACTTTTTACCATTTTATGATCAAAGTGAATTGATATGAATATTAATTTCCTTATATTTAAATTGATTCGGTAAGTTGGTACCTGCAATACAACTAACACATAAGTATTGAGTCGAACTGTATTCATCACGAGGTCTTCATTAAGTAAATTCAAACTAAGCTGGTGCCAGGTATCACGCTTAGAATTCAATTTGCACTACTCGCGAATAATTATAATTTATTGTTCGTTTCATTTCGGTGGATGAATTACTTTGGAAGTAATAGAGTAAAAAAATTTGCGATGTTGTCTGTCTATAGTAGTTTCTAGCTCTAAATCCATGCATGGGGCAAAGGGCGTCCATTGTGCTCTAGAATTCGCGTCTTGTTTTGTCATCGTAAATTATATATAAGTAAACATATTACATGTTTATAAAACTTGATCTTATTCTTTTAGAAAAGTAGTCATTACGATAGGTAGTGATTGTTTAATTAATAAATAAATCCAATATTAAATAAACAACTATACGCTACACGTAACGACACACCTAAAGTTGTAAAATTTAGCATAGATATTTGCGCACTTTCTGTTGCCACATAAACGTCACTCGCAACGGGTCGTCTACTCGGCGTCAAATTGACGCTTTGTTACTCTTATAGTGCGATCGACAATTGTTTTAGTGTCGACGAGAGAAAATGACATTCTTATATTTAACGATCCGGGTAAGACTTGATTGTATTGAATTATAGTAATTAAATAATGTAAATGTAACTTTAGTTATATAAAGTTATGTTATACCCGCTTCCTAAAAAGACTATTAATAATAAAGAGTGTGCACGGAGAAGTTAATTTAAAAGGTTTCCAAATTTTAAGGTTCAAATTTTACGTTTTTATCTTGTTCGTTATATAATATGCAGAATGTTTTTTTTTTCATATGTGTGATATAAAAGCGTCTTCTCAAAATTAATATATTATTTGATATGAATTTTATAATGATGTAATACTAACTGTATAAAAAATTAACCGAATGAATAGTTTTAAAGCTATCATCAAATTTGGATAGTCTCGTAGCTAAGTGGATTAAAAAGTCTGCCAAGAAGCGAGGGGTATCGAGTTCGAATTCCGGTCGAGACAATTAGAATTTAATTTATAATTTATGCGCTCTCTGGAAGGGCCTGACAGTGGCCGAGCAATTGTCTTAATATTGTCGCACCCGTGGGAGAGCCATGCTGAAGCATTTTGCTGATGTACTAATTCAGCTGGCTTGCCCGGAGTGTTACCACAGCCTCACAGAATACTCAGCGTGAAACGGTAGTTGTACTTGAAAAATCTACTGTGTTTCGCTGAGTGAGTGAGGATATCGGAGGCCGTAAAAATTCGGCAACACAACTAATGCGCGGACTTTTGCGCGTTTGTCCATGGGCAGCGGTGTTCTCTTAGCGTATAGGAAATCCACCTGCTCCGTTATCCGCTATACCATAAAACATATTTTTTATAATTGTAGTATAACATACTCATAACTTATATAAAAAATTAAGACTGTCAATCGTTATTGGACTGTGTAATATTATAATTATAACTTCAGCAATGCCATTAAGGCAATTATCGAATGTAAACGTTGCTAAACTTTTTAGACTTCCAAAGAAAATTTCTGCTTAATTTTCAAGAATTAATTAAAGGTACTCGGAAAAAATTGATAAATTTCGTTATACTTAACTATTAAATTCGATAAGGTTTATATTTTTGTGATATAAGTCTTATTTTCGGTAAATATGTTTCATTTACGTAAATTTTTTATATTTTAAGTCAGTTTCATCGGATGTAACGCATAAATTTAACACTTACAAGATAATCTTACAAGGAAGATTTTTACAACTTGATTTGTATATGTAATCGTGTATACTATAAAATTGTTTTCTTGGATGAAGTCCAATTTAAACAATAAGTTACAATTTACTATACTTACATTTCTACAAACAACACCAAAATGCCAAATTAATTACGTTAGGGCGGATTACTTGTATTTAAATTTATAGTTTAATGTAGTTTAAACCTTCAAATTATGTTATATAAAATATATAATCCATTTTGGTTCTAAGTTTATGACAAGTTGAAATTGAGTTTTGATATGTTAAGGGTAAATTAAGGATTTGAAATTAGACAATGAAAATTAACCAAACTGAATATCTGAATTTATTAGTATAATTAAAGTTTATTATATTTTTATTTGAAATTAAAACATTATCAGATTTCTGCTTTGAATGTACTGGATATTGCTAATAGAACATTGAAGTGTCGTTTCAGTCAGTCATTACAGATACAGTTTAATAAGTTATTTCAAGTTAAAACCTTATTTAGGTAGATTTCATCTTGTTTTACATGTAACATACGGATTCGTAGTATAACTAGGTATATGTACATTACGAGATGTTTTTGGCACCGGAAATTGTCTATCTCAGTACAATACAAATGACCTAATTTTATCTCCTAAAGTAGGCCACAACATTATACGAAGTTATCACTTTTGTTTTTCTCATTACAACATAGAAGAAAAGTGTTTACTGATCCATGAACGGAATTTTACTACCATAAAGAATGATTTCGAGGGAAGGTATTCACATGTTCAAATGATTGCTTATTATCTAGAAAAAGGAAATAATACAATAAGAAAAACGAAATAAAGTCTGGGTATACATATCATAATTGATCTCTTCGTTACACAAAAAACAAATGTAACCCCATTTATAACTAAAAGCAATAACCGAAATGGTGGCACAAACTAGTAAAGTAAACTACACAATAGCATCATTAATATAGCATCATACACAAAAGTAAATAAAAAACCAACAGACCACTCGTGTTTTCTATTTACTGTGTTAGTTTAATAAAAAAAAATGCGCTTTGAGTCGAAAGCTGTATCTATAAATCAGTTCACATTGTTTTATGACTAAACACGAGCATGATGTATGGACGCGCTCGGAACTCAATAATGCTAATTAGCGAATCACACTTCACTTGTTTCAAGAGCTTTGATCTAATTGGAATTCTAGAGCAGTATTTAGCATCTACTTTGGTCAAGCTTCAGTCAATCTAAAACACTTTTTATTTCGAATATTTTTTCAGACATTATGCAATACTGCCATTGAATTAAAACAGGCAAGCTATAAGTTGCAATTCTTTCGAAAACAATATAAATATTTAAAAGTAAAAACGTGGAAAGTAAAACAGACCAAGAGAGTTTTGCTTTCTTCTTACTATTCCAATTTAATTTGATTTTGCTTGTTGTTCGTAGTTATCGTTAATTTTAAGAACATAAAATAAGTGAAAAGGTATCTAACATCTTCATTGCTCACTTTCATCTAATATAAGGTAAGGATAAGCATTCTATCTGTTCGACTTTGTTGAGAATAGCGTTCAAACGAGCAGGTGAGACTTTGGCAACCTTCCATGCGATACCATTTTCAAGGTTCTTTGTATTCAAATTGTTCAGAAGTGCATTTTGCCATTTCTTTTTATATAATATGCTACGGTACACTAAGTTTTATATATGGTTCAAATGTGGGTTAACGTATCCATTTACAGTTGATAATTTGTATTGTTTTATTTCGTTAAAAAGCGGCTAGGTAATCTAAATAAAAGAAATTAAATAACGTATTTTCCTTGTCTCTTTGCATTAAATAACGATATAAGATATTCTGCCGTAGTTGGAGTTTTTCTTCTTTCCTTCCAATACTTTCGTATTCAAATTTTTGCCCTCTTTTGAGTTTTTAGGTGCACACATTGTGTGTAAGTATTATTGTAATATCAATTGAGAGCCTTATTTAAAAAATTGATAATTTCAAGTAACTAGTTTAGTCTACAATTTAAAATTTATGTTAAATTTTTTTATTAATGTCTTGAATCGTGCACATTATACGTAGTTTCTAGGTTTGGTAGTTCTGCTATTACTAGCTTTGACTTACATAGCGCTACTGGCCCTTCTATGGAGCAGTTGCAAGAGACTGCCGTCAGCTGCTGAAGAGCAGAGGCTTCGCGAGCGGCTGCGTCTTTCTGCGCGATCACCTCGCTCGCGCCACCTTGTCACCAGGGACTCCAGGCACAACATTGCGGCACCATCGCAAACCATACGTCTTATTCCACTTTAGTTGCCTTTTAAAATGCTAGGTATTTTTGAAATTCCTATTTTAATAAGTAAAGCAGCTACTGCATATTATTTCACACCAAAGATCTTTAATTAGAATCGCCATCTCAAATATTCGTCCAGATTATAGTTTTGGTTATTATTGTGTAATGATATAGCAATTTAGGTTAGCATACAGAGCGTAAAGTTCGAGAATTAAACATCTAATATTTACAGTTTCACTGAGATGAATAAAGTTTTAAATTTAGTTAAATACTGCCCTGATTAAAACACAAAATGACCCGAACACTATGTAACTCATCAAATAATAATAACACTGGAAATGTTCACCTTCAACGTTTCGCCTTTTAAAACAAAACTTGTGCATAATTTAATAATTAATAAAATACTAATGAACGTGAATATTTTCAGGATTATTAAGTTTTCCCGCGCAGGAGGAAATTTCAGTTAAGCGATGCGGCTCGCGAGGCTGCTACCACTAGACTGAAACCCGCTTATGTGTCCGCATACTACGTTATAAGGGTAGGTATGCAGCCTAAGTAGAAGTTGACACCTAATGAACGAAACTGTCCCATTTATCGAATTCTACAAAATTGGGATAAGTAATGCGTTTAAAAGGTTGTAAGAATTTTCAAATTAGAAAGAAGTTAAATCGCTTCTGTGAACAGTACAAATTACTGTCTAATAATCGGAAGATAAATGCATGCATACAAGGTACGATAATTCAACGGCAACTTATACTAAGGGCCCCGTTAACCTTTCTGACATCACTGCTCTGCCCCCTTTGTGTCCAACTTTCAAGTTCTTTTGATGGACGATTTGCGTGCTAGAATTTGTTGCAAACACTGATGATAAGAACCTTGACTGTTTCATATAGATTGGCATAGCAAACAGTTGCATCTATCTATCCATTTGTATTTTATTGATTTTTTTATTCATTTTTTAGTTCATAATTCAGATACGAACTAAAAAATGTAAATCATGACTTCACCGCACGAAGATTTTCTATTTCTCAGAATTTCATTTGTAATCACGGATTTTAGTTGGAGGCCTATTATTTTAATAATAAATATTACTATAATTACTGACGTACACCACTTACAGAGCGTCCTGTGTAGCTTATTAACACGAGCATGGATAAATAACAAACCCGAGGAGACATTTACACAACAATTAAATTATCTATCTTTTATGTAATAGTAATAACCAAATCTATTATTTCTGTTTGGCTGTTTTTAAGATCATTGTAATGGCATAACCTTCGGTGCCTAATCACCTAGAAATAAATTAGTATCAAAATAATAGCGTTGAGTCACGATATCAACTTGAGACCTGGCTCAAGTCAACGAACGCTTTATTAACGCATCCGATGCCAAACCTCGGTGAACGTAAAGCTATTATGACCTTTGTAAGTTAGGTTTGGCCTAGATTTACTCAAGAATTAATTACACTGCGTCCTACCATTAATGGCAAAGTAAAGGTAACTTACTATACATCTAACTTCTATGTTCTATTTTATTACACGAGATCTATGACAAAAACTTGTTAAAAATTATGTTACTTGTAGACTGAACTTTAAAAAAACTATTTAAACTTCTCTTAACGATATGTGAGTTTTCAGTCTAAAAATTTTCTAAATCTCTTTTGCTAATATAATTGCGTTGATAATACATATATGCAATTCGGCCTATGAGGTCCTACAGGCTCTGTAGGTCCTACAGGCTAAATAAAAAAATACTGAAAATTGGGCCAGAATGTTTTATTCGATAAGATAACATCGTCGTGCCTACATTGTTAGTCAAGAATGCCATCTATTGTAATTTATGGCTTTTAGCAACTCCATTTCGAACAAATAAAAGAAAAATAAAATGGAAAATATCTAAGAAAACTCCGCAGTCTGCGTACGACTCCGGCATTTTTATCCTCTCGGGAATGATAAGGCTGTAAAATCATTTGCCGGGATAGTGACAGCTTGATCGTGCTTTTAGCGATATTATACTTAAGAACAGGGACTTTATTATACATTTTAGTTCGATTTGTGATAAATATAAAAAAAAACGTTAAATATCGCAAGACTACAATAACAAAGCCATGTTAATTTTTGAAGAGATTTGTCAATGTTGTCATGGTTTTAAATATATTGTTTGTTGAGTTAGTAGTGGGTCTATGAAACCTGGGTCCCTATTAAAAACCCTGAACTTCAGTCCTTCGATGAAAACGACTCGATCACGGTCAACTGTAAGCAAAGTATATACGGTG
>JAAAKR030144032.1:0-12223 GCA_010014985.3 Delias pasithoe
TATTGAATAGTGCTGACACTCAGTTACAATGGTGATATGAGACGTTATAAATTATCTATTTAAATCCTATGGCATGATATTTTAAGGTAGAAATACTGATTATTAAAAATGCATACCTATTAACATGAAGACGTATGGACAAATTCCTTCATGCTACTTAGTGTCTTTACGTTTGATTATTAAATATAGATATTACTGAATGTAGATATTACTAGAAAGGCGTATAATATGTATAAGTTGACTTTAAAATTGAAGCAAATTTTGTAGTATACGTTTACAGGCTATGTTTGTTCGGGAAGGTGAGAATTATGGCAATAGGGTAGCGTATTGCCTCAATGTAGACGTTATATAGTTCTGTATAGCTATTAATTAAGCTGAGCAATCTAGAAGTTAAGCTTAATTTTTAGTTATGTTTCGTTACAGTTAAAAGATCTGCACAGTATATAATATTTCTCATTATTATTAGATACCTAAAACTGTTCACTTGCACGGCATGTCAACCCCGATCCGAGGAATTAGGAGATTGAAATATGAAAATAAGAAATGGAAACATGAACACGAATGAATGAGTATGTAGTAGTTCCCGAGTGAAGTCACAAAACTTTGGTTACGCTATAAAATGTGAAAGCGGTTGTTGGTTATTATTTGATAGTCCAAGTAATATCCATCATTAGACTATATTATTCTCTCATTCTACATTTTAGTTCCTGTACATATATATTATTGTTTTCATAATGATTACAAATTATTGAGTTGTAATTCAGTGTTTATTTTTAAAAGTATGACAAGGATTCGCAAGAGCCGCCTGAATTTTGTCACAAATCAATTATCATTTTTACGTGCGTTTGCATTTATTCATTTTTTTTTAATATGTGATATTTGTCGAGAAAGTTGTAAATAATTTTAAGGGCAGCTAGATTATCCTTTTTATATAAAGTTTTTATTCATTTATTTTTTAAATTATTATTTTCAAGCATGTTCTGTTGAAAACGTTATATCAGTTTTGTATCGTCTACATTTCTTTTACGGAAATGATAAACATTAAATTTCGTTGGTGCCATAAGTAGGTTGAAGGAATAGCTTGTTGAGTTGAAAATCATTGTGACTTCCATTATACAAATGAGCTTCGTATGTCCGTAAATACGTTCAACTGCTGTCTATCAAAGATGAAGTGCTTATTACTTTCATCTCTGGCCACTTAAAAATGAATTTGTAATAAATATAATAAAAGAAATAATAAAAAAATATTGAAATGAAATTTACCATCGAATCATTGTGCCGACTAATTAAATTTCAAATCTTACATAAATCTCATTATTAGACGTTTATTTTTCAGCCTCCATATGGCATTTAAATTCTTTTTTGATATCAACTTTTGAAATATCTTTAAATTGTATCTGCTTTAGATATATTCTACGGTGAAATCTCCAAGTTGATATAGGTTTTGCGTGTTGCTCTACAATAATAAAGATTGTGATTAATATAGGCAGGTATGTAAGGACTGCGCACCTAATAAACTTTGCATTGCAATAATTAATTATATTTTTGGCAGTGATGTAACGATAGATTTATATTGTGTACTGAAGCTTGTATTTTGATTATGTAAAGTTGTATAGTGCTTATAAATAATTGTTATAAGATTATTTTTACCCTTGTATATATATGCCTTTTATTTGTTCAAGACAATATAACTATAATGGACGTAGTAGTTCATTTTGTAGGCTATTACTGTAAATGTGAACATTTGAAGAAATAAACATTTAATTGTCCATTGGATGATTGCAAATACCATTCAATTGTTTTATTCTTTTAAAATGTCGTGTCACTTTATTTGTAAGGTTGTGTCGGGGCATTTCGTTTATGTCTGAGCATGGGGATTCGACGTTTTTTTTTTCGGAAATGCAAAAACATTCTAGATGCCTATGTTTACATACTGCTGTTGAGAAAATTACTCGGTGCCTCGTTTTTCCATCTGAAGTGTCCTAAGGATATGATAGTTGCTAAATTAAGCTACACTGGATTTTTTACGTTTATTTTGTGGCACTTTTTGTATTTCTGGTCTATGTATAATGTTTTCACCGGAGACCAAACTCTAGTTCGTGTCCTATTCGAGACAAAAATAAGGCACTACGGTGATTTGGTGGAAAATATTGCGATAACTGGCTACGTTCTATACACAATGTGGAAAATTTCATTCGACTTGAGTGGATCAACTCAACACATGCAACAGATAATGGAAATGGACAAAGAGATCGAAAGATTGGGTCACACAATAGATTATTCTAAAAGCGCAACTCTGTCTTTGTTTATACCGATTTTTCAGTTTGTCTTTTGTTGTATTCGTATACTGGTCATATGGATATCAATGAGTAAGAACAGAAATGAAGCGCTTCCTTACAGTAAGCTCTTCCAGGTCACCTTTTTCGACTCTTTATCATTTACTGTGATGAATTATTTTTGCACCTACCTCTTTACGTTGAGGGACAGATATAGGAGCGTGAATAAGGTGCTAATGGGTTTAGAAAGCCGTGCGAATCGCGTATTCTTCGTTCGCAATAAGAATCTAATTAATGCGACTAGAGTTGAAGATAAAAGCGTTTGTCAGAAGTTGAATGCTTGCGGAAAAATCTACAGTTTGCTGTTTAAGGCCTCGGAGACCGCGAATGACAAATTCGGCTTAGCACTGCTCCTGACTATGTTTGTGTGGCTTATACTTACTGTGCTATATCTATATTATTTGATGGAAGCTACTGCGGTCGGTCTGTTCCACGATGCTCAAAGATACCTTAACTTTTTGATTTATGTGTTTTGGCAGATAATTTTTGCAGTTGGCATTATGTCTTCGGCTATCTATTTCTGTGAAAATATTGTGAAGGAGGTATGTATATCTTTTTAGGAGGCATATTAACATGTATATAAGTATATACATGTTTAAATTATAAGAGACGTGCTTTTCTTAAAGGCGAAATTGACATCGTATGTGGTTCACTCGATCATTAACAACCATTCCGATGTTTCTGTAAAGGACGAGGTTGGTAGATTTTCGTGAATATGCTTGTTTATAATTATCATTTTTTCATTAATTTTTTCAGTTTTTATTTTAGGGCCTACGTCTCTCCCTTCAGATAGTTCATCACACGCCAAAATTTACAGCTCGGGGTCTGTTTAAAGTCGAGTACGTGCTATTATTGGAGGTAAATTAACTTGCAATAACTTTCACTTTTTTATGGAAACGATGAATAACGAGCAGGAGGCTCATCTAGGATAAACGGTCCTCCGCCCATGGACACCGCCAGCCTGCATAATCGCGTGTGCGTTGTCGGCCTTTCAGCGATAGGTACGCTCTTTTCGAAGGCCCCCAAGTCGTATTGTCTTGGAAATACCTCTGTAAGAAGTTGATTCCACATAGTCGTCGCTCAGTTATAGAACGAGAAACATCGAGGTGATACGGATGTAGCTTTGTATTCTGCCTCGATGTTCGATGACTTAAATTTAGCAATTAATTAGCAATTATGTAAAAGGTCACAACATTTACTATGAATAAATATAATAAATGTAGTTTAATTAAGCGTTTTTAAAACCAGTTTCTTAGTTGTATGATAATTCAACGTTAAAACATAGTAAAACATGGTTTATAGTAGTCAGACAAGGTTCTCTTAAACTGGTTAGATACAGCTTCTATCGTACTTGCAAGAACTTGAACGTAAACTCCCGAATGATCATGATTTTGATGTTTATCTAGAATATAGAACTAAGCTTTTTTTAACATACTCTATGACACAGGAAATACCCAACTATTGTATTATTTAATTAAAATTACATTTCTTAACATTTAAATGCACTCCGTATGCGGTTAATAAAATTTTAATGTCATTTTTCCTGTTGTTTCCTTGAGTAGCATTTATCACTGCTTGTTTCGAGACAGGACTGTTTGAGAATACAAATTGTGGCTTTAATACGTAATAATAAATTCTGTCAAGAACATTATTTCAAGGATAAGGAAGTGCTATGTATTACTTTTATTATTACTTTCAGGGAGCCCGGTCCGTTGTGACATTTCTTGTGATATTACTACAATTTGTTACGGAAAAGAATTAAGGCATCATGATATGAAATTATTAAACGAATAAAGTATTTTATTGTTTCATTAATACCATTATTTTATACCATATTTTAATACCAATCATAAAAAATCGTTAAACCTTAATGAAAATATACTTAATATTTTATTTATTTTTGCACTTGGTTGCACAATAAAGAAAATACAACAATAATACACCAATAATGTAGAGTCTTTTGTATAGTAGAGCGGGACTACTTGAGCAAAGGAACACGTTTCGCAATCGCAATATCTGGAAAGCTAGTCACCACACACGCCATCGTCTTTTAGCGAGAATAAGAGGTCGTGAAAGAGGAACTCATCACGCGAGAGGAGACCACTAGCTCGTCAAAGCTAGTGAAGCACACGTACATAATTAAAAATATACAAATTGGTGCATCGAAAGCTTTTGTCTGTATTAGTCAAATATTGTCTGTTTTCAATTAGGTAATTTGTTGAAATTATTATGTACAGTAAATATGTAATATTTAACATTTTTGAGTTGAGCGTTCCTAAACTTATCCACATGACTTGGAACAAAAGTGAAATGTATTTTTATTTTTTCAACTTAGCTTTATAATTCTTACTCGTATACCACTAAATCTTATAATAACGCTTAGCTATTATTTACTTCGAATCCCGGTCCGAACACCTATAATTTACTTTTATAATTTATTCGGTCTCTGGAAGGGTTTGACAGTGGCCGTGCTAGTCCGAAGTTATAACACGAGCTCACAAATTACTTAGCCTGAAACGATACTTGTAGGTACTATATTTCGCTGCTTGAATGAGGATAACGTAGCCCCTTCAAATTATGCCGCTTAAGCGGTATAAAAAAGCCGGCAACACAAGTAAAATACGGATTGTGGCGCGATTGCCCATGGTCGGTGGTGGTCTATTACGATATACGAGACCCACCGGTTGTGTTGTCCGCTATACCATAAAAAAATCCAAGAGATACGTTCATCGTGTGTGACTCTGCTTTGAAAAAGCTCGAGCTCATAGATGCGAATTAATAGCAATGTTGTGTCAATGTGATGTTGAGGAGCTAAATTTGACTAAAATTAAAAATTGCTCAACCAGCCTCGCTCTACCCTACTACCCTTAGTATCTTGGCTCTACCTTACCTTGGGCATTACACAAAGAAAAAGCAGTTCATTGGATATTATTTGTATAGCTTTTTCAACGTTTGGACACTCCCACCGCGGAGGGAATTGAACGGTTTCTGCATTAAGGCATCTCCTTAGACGCTGGTGCCATGGTGGCAATTAGGCAATAATTGAAATAACAAATATTTATAATTGCTGTGATTGAGAACGACATTAAATCGACAACTGTTCGCTTTACTTATGTAACTATTCTAACTGGAGGTGACATCACTAAGATATGACCATAAATTACTTTCTGCATCAAATAGCGTTTTGAAGGTTGCTAGTTCCGTGAACCCCTCAACCTCAGTATGAAACAAGAAACGGACAACCCGTTAACGGAAAATTTATATATAAAACAGCATGTCTTCATACTTGCGACACTAAGTCGCAATAGGAAACTTGTCAGTCATGTTTTCGATGTTTTTCTATTTTTTTTTATTTTTGCTTACGGTGTGGTTTGCCTTCTTTCAAATGAGAAGGAGACGGATGAAAAAATTAGCATCTCTTATACCTGGGCCAGATGAAGAGTTGCCAGTTTTAGGCGTAGCCCATTATTTTCTAGGAAATACTGAGGGTAAGTCGAGTTATACGATATATTTTCATGATTGGATTTCTTTTTCATAATATCAAATGTTGTATATATTTTAAACTTTATAAATATTAAATATGATTTAATTGTAATTTGAAGTACCTTAAGGACTCATTGTCGCCCTATGACAAGATCAGATATTGATTAATTACTTAACCGGTTAACTGGTTTCGTTAATGATTATCCCAATTTTAAGGACTTTTTTTTATTTTTGCATAAGGTTTGCATTGAAATTTACAAAATAAATTAAATGTATAATTTAAACATAAAAGCATTATAAAAATTTAGCTTATTATTTTGATTCAATGTACTTCTTTATTCCTATGAATCGATTACATCAATGTCGGGTTTATATTATAATTTTAATATTTACTCAATTGAAGAGAACAATTACACTGACGTCCTTTTAGGACAACCTGCTTTATTATTGAAAATTTTCAACATCTATTGTGTTGTTTGAGAATATATCTAGATTTTAATAGGAAGTCGAATGCTTCTGAACGATAAATATAAAACTAACGATAAATTTTTAAAAAAAATCTGATTTAATTGGAACTGATAAACAAGCGTCAATAACGTTTCAATTATTTTCAGACATAATGAAAAATTTACAGCACTTTAGTTATGCTGCCATAGACAAAGGGGGGTTACTACGAGGGTGGCTCGGGCACCTCTTGTATATTGGTAAGTCATTTGTAAAAATTCTGTAATTTTATGTAAAAATAAGTAGTGTAGTTTAATGTTAATAAGATAAATCTAATTATTATATATGTATAATGTTATAAGAAGTACACACAAAGAAAATCAATATCAATATTATTATTTCAAATAGTACATAAATTATTAAGACTACTTGTATTTTTTTTTGAATGGTTACTGATAAAAAAAGGTGTTTTCCCATTCCTTTCTTATTTTTTACTATCGAGGTCTTGTAAAAGTACCAAAAAATATAATTTGTGTAAATACATATATAATATATAAAAATATGTTTATAATATTGATTAATAAATAAACATTATATAGACTAATACGACGGTGAATTGTATAATAAAAAAACTGTTAATATTAGAATGACTCTTATTTGCTTATGCAAATCACGTCATTAAATTGTTTATGTTATAATAAATTCTTGTGAAAATGACTAAATACCTATAATACTTATAGTACTTGTGGATCCAGTCGACTTAGAAATGATATTAAAGACGTGCTTGGAAAAAGATGATTTGCACAGGTTTATCAGGAATGTCATCGGTAATGGAGGAATTTTTGCTCCAGGTATGTACGCAACTATTGAATAATTAATTAAAGAAAAGTTATATTCTCAAATGATTTATTAAATTTCTGAATTTCGACTTCATTCTTATATCTAGATTGAAAAAGATAATACGTAAAGCAATAAATGCAATTTTAATTATACTAGCTCATGATAAATGTGATAGAACTTTTGAGATTAGAATCCGCAACCCGTAAACAAAGGTAGCTGTAAACCATAGGCCAACGACCGATGGGCTTCGAGTTGCATTGTCAACGTTTTTGAAAGAATTGGCTTTCTGGTACATCCACTAACCCAGCGAAACATTGGATTATTTTATAAATATTCATTATGGAAATAAACTTCGCGCTATGATTTTTTTTTAAACATTACAATGCTTAAAAGCCTAAATTGATTTTTATATGGAAAATAAATCGCCAGAAGCAATGATGAGGGAGGACCTATCTTTGCTCCTAGCTCACATCGGTGAAACACCATCCGGCCCCTCAGGCGGGCCTCTCTCACGCGACGGCCTTGGCCGAGGCTCGTGTCTCGAAGAGACAAAATTGCGCTAGTCGCAGCAAAGGTGGTCTCGGTGAGCCCGCGAGTTCGCCCCGTCATAATTAATCTGTAAACAGCATTCCTGAAACAAAATTGAAAAATAAATCAATACTTTGAATAACGTTAAAATATATTTATTATTACCAATATAGACAGAATATAATATTGATACTAAATTTGTATGATTAGGTTTTATAATATAATCATAATTACATTAAAAACAGAAATATAGTGAAATATGAAGTATTTTAAAATAATATAGTCTATTAACAAACTCGAGAGTGCCTTTATATTTGATATCGTAATATACTATTGCGAAGGAATATACAATATATGAATAGTGACTTTGGGCTTTTGTGCACTCATTCGTACCAATTCGTACTAGTGATTCTATACGCTCATTAGTATGGCGGCCACATCGATTAGAATAAATTGTTTACGGACAATTGTATTTAAACGTCTCCCCATACAAAAGAGAATGTTAAACCGATCTCTTACATTTTACTTTACTTTTTATTTCACTTTTAATCCTTTATTATAACAATTTATACGATCAACTTTTCTGTTATATTCGAGTATATTATAATAAAACTAATAATCTAAGTACGTTTAATTTTGTCGAGAACTACAAAGTTTTTTTGTTTTGTAGCTATATCAGGTATCAGTTTATTTTGGAAGCCCTGCTAAGTTTATGTTGGGTATTTTTTTAGTATCAATATGGCGGAGAAGACGAAAAATTCTTTTACCAGCGTTCAGTCCAAAAAACGTGGAGACATTTGTAAATGTGTTTGCGGAGCAGGCGGAAAATTTGGGAGAATCATTAAGACGCGCAGCTGGAAATGGGCAATTTAGTTTGTGGCCGTTCTTAAGTTCCTATACTCTCGATTCAGTTTGTGGTAATTGTATTACAATTTGTTTCTTTTAAACATACACACAGAATTTATATCACCAATATTGATTGTATTTTGGAAATAATGTACAGTTTCCAGTAAAATATACAAAAAAGTGTATTTATTTTGTGAAGTATTAAGTTTTTGACATTTAATGATTGTTTAATTTAAGGCTGTCACACGACGTTTTCTGAGATATGATAGACATGTTTAGTTTAGATATTATCGATATCTGCCCTGTAGAGTAACTGGATTAATATAATAACTTTTTCGCCATGCAGAAACGGCTATGGGTGTAAAGATGGGAGCACTAAAAAATAACAATTCACCCTTCCTTTCTCGTTTGAACACGCTTTTGAATATCGTTTGTGAGAGGATTTTCCATCTTTGGTTGCAGCCAGACTGGATATTCAATCTGTTCCCTCAGTCTTCAGTACATAAAAAATGCATAGATGTACTGCACAGGTCTACAGATGACGTAAGTAATTCATTTGATAAGCAGTCTTTGTTTAAATAAATACGCCTATAAACTGTCTTATAAGAATCTGTGATTATTTTATGGACTATAACTATTTGCTTTTCAAATCGAAACTAATTACTAGTCTTTCAAAAGGTA
Organism: Delias pasithoe; assembly: GCA_010014985.3. Classification (NCBI taxonomy): domain Eukaryota; kingdom Metazoa; phylum Arthropoda; class Insecta; order Lepidoptera; family Pieridae; genus Delias; species Delias pasithoe. The sequence continues at coordinate 9,159 of JAAAKR030144032.1, forward strand.
ATAAACAAAAAACGAAAAGAATTGAGAGATGAAAAAAGTTCAAAACCTGAAGCTGACAGTAATTTTCGTAAGTATATGTTCAACTTTGATTTAATGCCTGAATAGTTTGCGCATCTGAATATTGCGCTTGAACTTGGTTCGAAGCCGGGAATTAAAATTATTTTTTCAGTTCGTCATTGTTCACAAAGATGTTTATAAACGTGTATAACTCATGATTTAATATTTCGCTGTTTCTTAGGGTATATTAAGATTTCTGTAATACATGTCAAATATAAAGAACATAATAAGACATATAGGTCATTGTTAATTTGAATTGAAAGACTGTGACATAGCACCATGAATACTGGTCTTAGATTTTTTTTAATCGTATAGCTGATAACGGTGGTGGTTGGTCTCCTCTATGGTAAGAAAACACCGCCGCCCATGAACAACCGCTCCACAATTCGCAATTTGTTTTTTTATGGAAACAGTGACAAATGAGCAGAAAGCTTAACTAGGAAAAGCTATCTGCCTCCCATAGACACCCCTAGTAGCCCTTGCAGGGCCGCAGGTGCATTTCCGGCCTTTAAGGGATATACGATATATATATAGATAAGGGATATAGATACGCTCTCTTATTGAAGGTTCCAAGTCGTATTGGTTTGGAAATAGCCTTGCAGGAAACTGATTCCACAGAGTGGTGGTGCGCGGCACAAAATGCCTTAAAAACGCTCAGTTGTGGACCAACAGACATCGAGGTGTTACGAATGAAACTTTGTATTCTGCCTCGATGTTCGATGATGAAATTCAGCTGCAGGTATTATTCCAAATAGCTCTTCAAAACATTCCCCGTGATAAATGCGATAGAAGATACTTAGCGAACCAACATCTCTACGAAACGCCAAACAGTCAAGCTGATGATGAGCAGAAAAGATCTGGTCATCAACGATTTAAGCCGCTCTATGCTGAATATGATCTAGAGGGAGAAGCTGATATTCGGGAGCTCCCTCTCAGAGGTGGGAGCAATCCTCTTTATGAGACCGAATTTGCTCTTTATAGAGTCGTAAGCGATGGCCAGAAGTGAAGTATAGCTTCGCCCTATTAAGCACTTCTAGCTTCTTAGAGGCTAATTTAGCCTTTTATCCAGATGACCGCAAAATCGAACATCACTAACTAAAGACTCAACAACTAAAGACCGAAAAATATATTTTTTTGTTCGGACCCGGATTCGAACCTGATACCTCTTGCTTCGTGGTAGGGTTATAAAATCATTTAGAGAGCCTCGTATCTCTATAGATTAAAAAATTTCAGATTTAGAAGACTATAGACAAAAGAGTTTCCTAGATCTCTTGATATCATATTCTGGAGGCGAAAGGGGTTATAACAACATAGAACTGCGCGAAGAAGTGCTTACATTACTTGTGGCTGGCACGGACACATCAGCTGTTGCCGTTGGGAACACCCTGAAATTGTTAGCCAAATATCCCAAAATACAGGAGAGGGTGTATGAGGAGTAAGTCACTTTAAAGACGTTAAACTTTTTTTATGTAAAAACACATTGAAATCAAAATACCCTCTGCATATAGAATGCATTAACGCCACTGGATTGGCCATTTTTGGAACACCTTTCAACACAACAAGAAAAAACCCATCCAAAAAAAAACAAAAGTAAGACGTACTTTCCTTGAGGTTTTTATATCACACCCGATATAAATTATTTTGCAGAATAAAGGAAGTATTCGGGGATTCAAATAGACCTATTGATAAAGAGGATTTCAATAACTTAAAGTATTTAGAGCGAGTCGTCAAAGAGACACTCAGATTGTTTCCACCGGTGCCTTTTATTATTAGAAAAGTGTTGACTGACACAACGATGCGTAAGTATTATTTTAAATGTTCGTACCATCTTTGGCCTTAACGATACTATCCAAATCCTAAAGAAAACTACGGTTCTATTAAGTAACCTATATTTTGGAATATATGGTATTCCTGTAGTATTCCTTCTTGGAATTGATCCAAATTTTTTGAATAGAAATGATAAACAGTTTTTTATAGTATAGCGGACAACGGAACAGGTGGATCTCCCATATGGTAAGAGAACAACGTCGCTGATGGACAACCGCGCCATAGTCCGCGTATTCGCTGTGTTGGCGGCTTTTGAGGCCGTATATGCAGCATTTTAAGGGATTCCGATATCCTCACTCTCTCAGTGACACACAGTAGGAAATCATTTCAAGTGCATACCGTTTCACGTTGAGTATTCTGTTAGCCCGTGATATCACTTCGGACGAGCCGTTCCAATTAGTGCGTTAGCATATGCTTCAGCATGGCTCTTCCACGGATGAAACAAAAATAGAAATTGTAACATACGGCGAGTATTTCCTATGAGGTATTGATAATTTACCATCTACTAGAAGACATATATAATATCTAGTAGACATTTAATATCGTGATACCTCAAGCTTCGAATTAATCTAATAGCTTAGAATTAATTATTTCAGAAGATATTTAAGTATAAAGAATATTTATTGAAAAAAATATTTTTAGCATCAGGCAATATCTTACCGGCGGGATCAGGTGTGGTTGTGTCGATCTGGGGAGTACACAGAGACCCCAACTACTGGGGACCAGATGCTGAAAACTTTGATCCAGACAGATTTTTACCCGAGAGGTTTCATATCAAGAATTCTTGTAGTTACATGCCTTTTAGCAATGGACCGAGAAATTGCTTAGGTAAGCTTATTTATTTAATACTTTGATTTGACGTCAGATAAGTAATTTCATCTTATTTATTCTAAACGTTACTCATACACGTTGTTTAGGATTAACAACTGTTTAGCTTTTTTCTTTCGCTTAAAAGTATTTTTTTAGAGTGATAGTAAGCATGTATTAGATACTCGTAAGAAGAAAATGTTGTTAATAAGTCCAGCAGTCAGTCCCTTATCCTACTAATATAACAAACGCGAAAATTTGTAAGTTAAGTTAGATGGGTGGATTAAACTTTCACGCAAAAGTTACTGAATTATTTTTAATGATACTTTACAATAATAAAGGTTATACATCAGAATAACACATAACCGTAACAC
>JAAAKR030145285.1:0-13498 GCA_010014985.3 Delias pasithoe
TCTACCAAACCAGCCAAAATGACTGGTGCATAAAAAACAGGCTTCTTGTGGTTTCTAGTCTAATTTTCCTCATAAAATTGTTGCAAAAACGAAACAAAACACTCACAAAAAAGATCTTTTAGCAAAACTAAATGTAGGGGCAATGTTTTACTGTTGCTTCTAACAGTTGTGAATATGATGTTATGAATCAAAAACATCTTATTTTCAACTTGCCTACAATACGAAGTCAAATGATTATTTATTCGTACACACGGTTTATAATAATTGTTTAAAAATATAAATTAAAAATCTTACCTTATCACGATTAGCATGTGACTGTAATAGATCACAAAACTCGTCGACTATCTCCATTTCCCCTCACTACTGTTATAATACCACGTTTCGTAATAAATTCAATTCTTCTATCGACTATTTGATAATGATTAGATAACTGGATATTTGATAAATATAAAATCCTCAAGAATTTCAAATATATAACATATTATTCGTTCATTTTTGAATAAACAAAGAAAACACGATAAAACAATGTAATATATATTTTATATTAAATTTCTATATTGGCATCCGACACTTTAAGGAATATTTCACAGGCAATATAACAGCATAGAAAATGCTTTGTAATTGTATAAGGCAAATATGAAGTTTTACAGTATAGAAAACCCACATTTGTCATTATAAAATGTATAATCATGGTTTGAGGCTTGTTTATACAACGCAATTGAATTTTAATTTGAATCATGTGAATAAATTACAGTTTGTCATTTTTTGTCAAAAAAATAATTCGGCCACCAACAACTACAATTAAATCCGTACTAATATATTTCATTTTATGGGAAGAGATAATATACGTCGAATTAACTTCCTATCATCGTTTTTTAAAGTAAAATGAAATTAGGCAATCCAAAGAAATCAGTCTTAAAAGTTTACGTTCAATCTTAGATTAACCTAATTACAAAAGCAATGAATTGGCAAACCAAACATGTATTTATTTAAAATATTATGAAAAATAAGACTGCTGAATGTGGTAACATATAGTATGGGTAATTTTCTTTTATAATTAAACTATCGTTTATAATTTTGACATCATTATTAATCAAAATAAACTGAATAATATATTATTCCATTAATTTTTCATTTTCAAACAGTTCATGTATAAAACTTCACTAATTTTACAACAAAACTCTCATAAACATTTAATAAATATAAAACAATAAACTCAATAAGCGAGGAGCGCAAATTGCTTGTCCATTTGAGTGACAATAAAATTCCATGTTATCCATTCCAATTCTTTCCAATTACAGTGAACTTTACAATTTGAATAGGAAAATAAAATCTTCATTTTAAAACAGACAGTAGAAATACAATAGACTCTCTTTACTCCGTATAACGATAATTCCTTTATAACGATGGATATTGGACACCGATGTTTGGTCAGCCATAAGAAGAATGTATTTATTCTCTCTGTTTAACGATATATATTTATATATATATATCGCTCTCTATAACTATGATTTTCAGAGTAATGGTATTTATTTTCATGTCTTGAGCGGTTGATCGAGTTAAGTAAAAGAGAGTGTTTAATTTTAGAAGATAAAGTAAGGGTAAGCACGTAAGCTTTTATAAGAAAATCAAATAAACCACCTTAAAAGACTTTTTCACCAAAATGTAACTCACATTATATACATAGAGCCTACAAGTGTCATATTGTATGTACATTACAGTAACTTATTACTATTGTATAAGATAACGTTGCAATACTATTGTTCAGTGTGTTATTTTAATATACTAATGTAGTTTAAAAATGGGCATCTCTCTATATAACAATCATATTCTATGACAATGAAAACGGCTGGTTCTTTGGATATCATTATAAGGAGAGTCTACTGCAGTTAGAAAGTAGCGCCTTTAGTAAGTGGATCTCATCTTCGATGGTGTAACACCTATCTAATTTGTACTTAACATACGCAACAATTAGTACTTATTATTATTGCTTTTAGAAATGGCTAACTCGCTAAGGGCCATACGGCCTTTACAGCTTAAATTATTACTGTATTTGCTATACATTCCAGGGAAGAAGGCAGATAGAAAGCTTTCAAAATTGTTACAGGCTAGCTACATAACGTACCTACATATATTTTTATTTAAAGGTTTTCTTTATTGAGATGTATGGTATTTCAAAAAGATTTTCAAATCTTACGACACCTCATCTGTCAATCAAATCTCACGATAGTAGTTCGTTGGGAAATAGAGCGAAAAAATATTATTTATTCATAGAAAAGGAATAATTCTTTACATGTCAAGGAATTGAGCCGATTGAAGTGGACGAATCTTGTAAAAGACAATGTATTTTTGTTTAATAAACAGTGAAAAGTCTTTAACCCAATAGTAAAGAGTGAAAAAAAACTTTCTGATTAAATCTAATCATACTTATTCCAGGGATATAAATAGATATGTATATATATTTATATTGTATAGCGGACAACGGAGCAGGTGGGTCTCCTGTATGGCAAGAGAACACCGCCGCCCATGGACAATCGCGCCACACTCCGCGAATTGGTTGTGTCGTCGGCTTTATACGCTGCTTCGATAGCCTCATTCAATCAGCGAAACACAGTAGAAATAGCATTTTAAGCACAACAAGTATGATGTACTGAGTATTCTATGAGTCCGTGGTATCACTTCGCAATTAGTGCGTTAGCATATGCTTCAACATGGCTCTCCCACGGGGTGCGTCAATATTAAGAGACTCATCCAGCCACTGATTAATTAATTTTTAGATTAATTTTCTTATAAAATCTTGAAATTTAGCGTGAATACTTTAGCAGAAACGGTGGAGTTTCAATCGAATTTTATTGATAACTATTTAATATTGAAAGTGATGCTGCACGCCATTTAAACGGCCTTTATTTCATCATTTATTCATGAGGAATTTATTAGTTTTGGACTTTATCATCGACAATATATTAAAACATACATGAAGTTGATCACTATGATATTTTTTTAAGTTCTTTTTCCATTTGTAAAAAATATCACGGCCGTTCAATTTTTCCAAATTGAACATGTGCGAACTTATCATGAACTCGTTTTCTCTTCAACATAAACTCAAAATATTCGACACGTTTTCTTCCGGAGAAACTTCGTACTTACTCATATTACTTTATCAAATAACCACGCTCTGCTTACACGTAGGACGTTTAACAATATAGCCCGGATATTAGTATCAGAGTTTATATATTTAACTGAATTATAATTATAAGTAATATACACAATATGTATACAATTACAATTAATTATTATAATTAATTACAAGTACAAGATATAGTAAAAAGGGATGCGGGAAGATAGGTGGCGCCGTGAAGCTGCACAAGTTCAAAATTACAACAGTTGCGTTCCAATATTATTATCTTATTAAACAAAAAAATGATTAAATTTTCTTAAAATGCTTGTCATTTTTCTTACCAGAAGTGTTGATTAAACTTGCAACACGAACATATATATTATGCATTTTTAGTCAATAATTTTATAATTAATAACATTACTATATATTTGTTAATATTATTAATAACATATATTAAGTATAAAATGGCAAGTTTCATCAACTTTACTTGTACTTTGGCTAACAATTATATGTATAAACCGTGTCATTAATAATAATAATACTGTACACGATGTCTTTTAAACTAAATAAAAGTTAATGTTTATAGAAATACTACTAAATTAATTATTTTATATTACTTTAAGTATATATATATACATATATGTCATTCAAATGTTTATATCAATTTTAGTTTTTATAAGACGAATGGTAAACGGGCATATGGCTCATATTGGATAGGCGCGCGCCGAACTTTAATGTTATTTTAATCATTTTTGTATAACATACTTTTTGTTGACCCAAAAATCCATAATTGAGAAGAGAGAGCCTGGAATTTTTTTTATACAAGTTTAGAGCCCAATACAGGCTCCAGCTTTGTCAAAGGTTTCGACATGTTTGAGAAATTTGTTTGTATATTAATTTAAGAAGTGACTAAATGTACACCCTTAGCCAGTAGTTGTTCCATAGGTGCGTTTCCGGCCTTTATGAAATAGACACGCCTTTTCTTTTAATTCTAAAATGGAGATTGAATTGTAGTTAACGCGTTTTATGTAAGAAATTTATCTTCTATAATATTCTGTGTTAGATTTCACATTACTAAATTTTCGCTTCACGAATGAATGTATAGATTTTGGATACTTCTCCTATCTCATTCAGGAAGTGTTCAATCTTCTAATTTGATGGATCACTTTAATAATAGTTTTTATTCAATATAAACAAATCTTTATATAGTATCGATCTAAAACTAGTCCTAGTAGAGTGATTTTTTTTAATTATAATAAATCTTACCTTGTCACGTTCAAGACTTTTAACCATATCCAAATCGGTTGTATCGGATATTCCGCCGTGTACAACGAAGACTCCTTTGTTGATAATAGTCCCGAGAGGCAGCCAGCGATACACGTTCTCAATTAGCTTGAGAAGGCGTTCTGCGTTGTGCTGCACAAACATAAATTGCATTATCATATATTAAATTGCATAGAGAAATTACAAGAGGCTATCTAATAATATTATAATAAAACTTTTGAACAGTATAGCTCAAACTTTACAATAACACATAGGCTATATATATATAATTATATTTTTTAATATAATTTATGTAACTATAAATATAATTTATGATATCGTATAAATTGACCAAAATATAATTAAAATTGTCATATTTTTTATGGTATAGCGAACAACAGAGCAGATGGGTCCCATATATAGTAAGAGAACACCGCCGCCCATTGACAACCGCGGCACAGTCCGCGCATTGGTTGTGTTACCGGCTCTTTAGTCACACGCTGAGTATTCTGTGAGCCCATGGTATTAGTTTGGACGTTCCGGCCCAATTAGCGCGTTAGCATATGCTTTTCCGCATGACTATCACGCCTTTCCAGAGACTGAATAAATTATAAATGTACGGACCGGGATTCCAACGACGAATATACGATCGAATAACGTAATATTTACACCAATAATGTATGGTTAAAGTTTACTTCTCAGATTAGGTATTACAGAATGAAATCTGTAATAGCATATATTATGTATTGTCACAAAAAAATACAATAAATTTTTTTTGATTTGTTTTGGTGTGTAGTTGACATTCTATATATATTTAATATGTAATGAATTTTAACCTACATGTTAATATAGGCTACGTTTTATCCGATTACAAAAATGGAAGCTAATGTGTATCGGTTTTCAGATTCGTAAGCTCCAAATATTGCTAGGGGTACACTACTAAGTCATATTAAAAGCAATTACTCTATAAAAAAAATTACGTCAACTTTATTAGCATCGAATTTTAAGGTTTTTTAGGTTGAGCAGCTGTTAGCTTAGTGGCGTTTATTCGTGGTATTGTGTTTCATTATATAGTTTATTTGTCGACGTGTCAATAGCAATTAGTATAAGTGTTGTCTAAATTATATCTTGAATTACCTACTAATGGAAACATATATTGTCCTTAAGGGAATTGGATAATCCACTGACGACATATCATCTTCTTTTATTATTTACGAAATACAGTAAAAGTACTATTTCACGCTGGTATTCTGCGAGCCTATGGTATCACTTCGGACAATTCGGACCAATTAGTGCGTCAGCACAGCGCACCCACGCATAACGTTATCTTAGTAAACGCGTAGGTTTATCAGCAATAAATTCAAGATAGTGGAAACTCAATTCTGAATGAAAATGTTCAATTTCTGAGACCCTCTAATATCTCGTACCATTTATTGGTTCATTGCTACCGTTTATGTTATATGAATCTGATTCTTAATTAAAACGTAGTTCATACGTTCACTTTGTTATTAAATCTTTAATTTTAATGTTAGACTTAAAATATTATACATTACCTCGCAATTGGTTATTATAAATATTTTAAAAGATCGAGAAGCTACCAAGTATTTGGCTAACCTCGCCCATAGACAATTTTAGCCCCAGTTCGCCCGTTGCTACGTTGCCGGCGATTAAGAGATAAACATACTAAATAAAGATAAAATTGGTGTTCCATTATGCAGGCTGCAAAAAACTAGTCCTTTTGAGTGGCAATGTATACGTTTATATATTAAGTCTATATATTAAGTAATTGTATACGTTTTTATATTAGGCTGGCTTCCCACTTGGATTAAAGTTCTTTAAATTTAAGCAGAAATTGTGTCAAAAAGTTTATTACAACATTAATAAATAACTGGAAAATGGCATTAGAATGAGTTGCTCACTTTGTCATCAACGTGAAGGCGTCTGGTAGATTGTAACTTGTTACGTAATTAATTTTTTTATTTTGACGATTCAAAAGTACTTTAAATAATCGCAGTTAAATAAAGATCGTTTTGTTAGTTTGTTGGAATATATATTTCATAAAAGACTGAATATTCAGAAGAAAATTGATTCGTTTAAGTCACATACAAAGACACTAACTGATAAACAATGTAAAGTTAGTCACAGAAGAGAACTCAAAACGAAAATCAAATGCTTCTTATACTCATAAATACTCAATAAAAATTTCGACTGTGCGATAGACAGTTTCACAGTAAGTAACGTCACAGTTATAGAAAGTTTGTATACTATGATCAAAAATACACTAACAACTTTGCTTCCAAATTAAACTTGTTATGTATGTTTCCAATTCGAATTCTTTCTGAAGCCTCTTGAAAATCGGAAAGCTTAGAACAAGAGTGACCAACTTCAAAGCGAGGCCGTGAGTGGAATAATTTCCGCTCACTTTATACCATTCAAAGTACTTATACTTCCTTTCAATGAATAACTTAATTGCAGTTACACATTTTTAATTTAATTTACCAACATTAAGCTGAAATACCTGAATTCGAAATATGAGAATTCAACGTTTGATTTTACAAAAGCGTAATTATTACAGCAAAATCTACTGTAATTATTAACTACGACGCCATTTGTATTGTAAAGTAACATAAAGACTTGCATTGTGACTCTTGTAAGCTGTGGTGAAGTCAGAATTACCTACCAGAATACTAATAATTAATAATTATTAACGAACATTGAATTTGATACCTGGTCTGAATAAAAACGAGTACTTTTTAAATTTTTTTGAAATTTGGAACGGCTAAAAAGTGGCCACGCTGAAGCAAATACTGACGCTCTGACCCACGAAAACGCTTATCATTTGTCTGATTAATATATAATCGATGTTACTTAAAAATAACGATGCTGTCTAATGGTGAAGGAATGTTTATGATATAGCGGACAACGGAGTAGTTGAGTCTCCTATGGTAAGAGAACACCGCCACCTATCACCAACCACGCCACAGTCCGCGTATGGGTTGTGACGCCGGCTTTTTACGCCACTTGAGCGGCATTTTTAAGGCCCTCCGATATCCTCACTTACTCAGCGACACACAGTAGAAGAGGCACAAGTATAATTATCATTTCACGCTGAGTATTCTGTTGGCCCTTGGTATCACTTAGGACGAGCCAGCGCAATTAGTGCGTTATCATCTGCTTTAGCATGGCTCTCCCACGGGCTATTTTCTAATAAATCTAGACATTACCCTCTGCAACGTCACAAACACTTATTCTTTTTTAATAATATCGGTTTAGACAACTTATAATGGAGGTTGAATGGCTTAATGTTTAATACCTGTAATAAATTCCGTCACTAATATACGAAACTCTTGGCAACTAAATTGTACTGTAGCATATAGACGTTATGAATAAATTCACATATTATAAAAAGGAATGACAATTGAAATCTACAAGCGCCATTAAAGTAATAACGTGGCTGTCTTCTAGAACCAATTTCATTCTGTCCAGTAAGTGACGTGTTTAACAGTTTTCCCTCTTCCACTATAATGACTTTCCTGGTTCCGTAGATCAGTCGATAATAGGCACAGATCGCGTAGACGGTATGACGTGTAGCGTAGAGGGTATACGTGACTTTAGTAAGACGAACTTTACGACCTTTTACGACGTCGACGTTTTACTTTGAAGGAACCAAAATATATTGAAGTTATGGTATTTATTTTATTCATTATCACCAAGTTAAACAGTTCAAAGTATTTACTATAAAATATCACAATATACGTTAATCTTTTTTTTATATAGCCAGCAACGAAGTAAGCGGGATCGCTCTATATTTGAAGATGACCGCCACCCATGGAGGGTGGCAGTGATCTTTTAGAGCATTTTTATGCGGTTATGCGTCCGACATCCTCCAACTCCAACCCAGCGAAATATAGTACAAGTGTTACGCTGGTATTCTATGAACTCATGGTATTTTTTCAGATAAGTCTGCCCAATCAGTGCATCAGCATAAGCTTCAGCATGACTATCCTACGGATAAGACAAAGTTAAGATACTCTCTCGGACACAGGCAAGCCCTTCAAGACCGAATTCATTATTTATTTCATTTAATTCATAATTATATTATCAAATTTTATTCAAACCCGAATCGAACCCGGCATCGCTAATTTTACAGTACTCTGCTAAGAAACCCTTAAATAGAGACATACGGAATATATTGAATTACGCATAACAATATCTTTATCTAGTAAAAACTAGCTATACAATAGTAAAGAGGTTACTAAATCCTCTTTTATAACTCAAACCAACAAGCTACTTTACAGTCGCAATGGCTTCATCAATATAATCATACAATATTACGCAAAAATATCAGATTGACGAAGGATTAATGAGACTTGGAAGTCCAAAAGACGAATCTGAGCCAGGAGCGCGCGGCATTTTTACGCAACTATTCCGCCGCTGACTAATCAATAATGATACGGTATCCTTTATATCCTTCGGCTGTATTACATATATGCCCCACTGATTGGGCCCTTTTCAGATTATCTGGCGCGATAAGCCCTGTCATGTATTACGAAATCTCTAAGCGAAACCGATTTGTTACCCGGATCCCATACGGGCTCGTACAATGATGTATGTCAAATTATACATTAGCAATTTTCACTCTTACTAGGATATTAAACTAGGAATGAATTAATTGTAACTTAAACATAAATAATTAATAAAATCAATGTTCTTCAAATATACCAAATTGTCTAATTGTTCTAGAATCCTTTATTGCTAACATTGAGTATTTTGATTATAAATTTTCATGTAATATTATGCTTTAATGCATTAATAAAACCCAACTAATATATAAATAAATACAAAATAAACATTCACCATACATAATACCTTCTGTTCTGGTTTCTCAATCAATATAATATTATATATTAAATAACATATTATGTCGTGTTTTTAAATATCAAACAAATACTTTTAGGTATTAAAATAATAACTGGATTGGAAGTCATAGTTGTATAGCGATAAACTGGATTTGTAAAAATAAACAAATTGCTGTAGAATGAAAGTCCTAAGTACGTCAATTTAATCGTAAAAGTTTATCGTTTGTAGTTAAATTGAATAGGGCAAAATAATAAGGTACTATCAGCAAAACTAACGCCAACAATCAAACAATTCCTTTCAATTTTCTTATACTTATATTTCAACTTTATTTACGGTATAAATAAATAGGTATTGAATTAATGTATTATTATAAATCGTACTTTATAAGTACTTTATAAGCAGCCATGTGACAGATTTAATTTAAGATTTTCTCTCAAATTCTTTAGATTATCAAGATCGCACTACAAGGCCTTAAATAGATAAGTATATATTTTTTAAAAGACATTTAAAGTTAAAAATTCTTTTTCAAATATCACATGGTCCCATAGAATGCACAAAGCACGCCTAGTACCTAAAAAAATAATCAAGAAACTCAACCAGGTTTAATTTTTTATATGTTTAATTTACATTATTAAGAAATTGATCTATTATTATCAAAATCCCAGAAATCCGAAGACAGTATTGCAAACTCTTTTATTTTTACAGCGACCTATATTATCAAAAACTTACTATAACACTTTTACGGTGTAGCAGATACCGCCCATGGACAACCGCGCCACAAACCGTGCTTTAGATTGATTCCAGCTTTTTACGCCTCATCATGGTATTTCAAGGATCTTTGATATCTTCACTCACTCAGCGACATATACAAGTAGTGCAAGTACTGTATCACCTTAATTAAGTATATAGAATATAAATACTGATTCACATTTGTATCCTGAGATGGATACATAAAAATTTTGACGAATGAACAAGACTGCTGATAGTACCTACCTTCCCCATAACAAGCGGTCGATCATACAAACGTAACGGAATTAAGATGAGATAAATCGAATGACGCGTTCGACACACCCTAATTGTTTACCGTGGCCCACTAGTCTTATCGGGCTTGATGTCAACACATCAGCGTGTATTGTGAGAAATAAATTTATTTAATTATTGAAGAATGCTGTATTTTTCCTTGAATCGATCACACAGATATGTAAAATTAATGATAACATTGAACTAATTTGCATTACTATAGCGATATATAACGAGTTGAACCCCGGTTTTAATTGAATTTATAGTTTATACATAGTCTTTGGTAGAGCTTGAAATTGGATGGGCCAGTGTCTCAATACTGTCTTAAGCAACCGCAATGTCGACATATTACTTGGGCCGGCCGGTATACTGCCGCCGCGTGGGTTTACCAAATACCTGTGTGAAATAATATTGAAGTGTGTTTCGCTGAAAATACGTAGGCCCACTAAGTTACATCAAAAAGACAGCAACACAAGCAAAGCGCGCATTGGAGCGTTCACACGAGGCATCTCTTACCATCAAACCTCGATTGACAACGTTGAACACTCCACTTGACGTAGCGCGTTTTAGTCAGTGAAAGGTCAATAGGTTAATGTCTCGATTCCATTTACGAAATTCCTCTCAAACCGCCGCACTATTTCCTGTTACATTCGTATAAAAACGCCGGCGCATTGGCCGGCCGCCAAACATTGCCGAACACTGCGAAATAATACAATTAATCTAACATTACAAACGTATTACATTTTAGAGTCATCCAATCAGAGTGTATAATAAATCTTGCTACATCGAATGGAGCGTCTCTAGGGCTATCTATAAATGCGATTTGTAAATTGTAGTTCCATCTAATTCAGTCCATTGATCTAAATATATTTAGAATTATTGTGGTAGCTGTAATGGAACATAATAATCTATTCCTAAAATAGAATCGTAATATTGCGGAGCTGTATTACGTAAAAGCCTCAAAAATGTTTCACATTTGAGTACTGTTTGTTGTTATGTTATTAATACTATAGTTAGTTAAATTTAGTTTTTGCCATTGCTAATAACACCACGATGATACTGTCGCGATCTCTTTCAGTTTTCTTTCTAATTCATTGGCCTGCGAACTTTATTCACAGACGAATAAATCTAGATGAATTTATCTAATCTAAAATACAATAATTAAAAGTTAATATTTTTAAATTAATCGGTTACAAAACGGCATTGTATATGCTTTATAAGCTTCATTAAACATGCTTCAGATCATTTATTTTATAAATGTACGTATTAATAGTACTATTGACACGAACCTACAGCACTATAACATGTTTACAGTACAGTAATGCATTCAGAAGCGGAAAGGATCACTCAGTGGCAAACATTAGCTGACACGCAGACACAACTAACGATCTCCTGTCAGTTATCAATTGCCTATTTATATCTACTTAGTACGATTTATAGGGCAGATCTTGCTTAGCGACTCAATGACAATTAAAAAACACTGTGTTTATAATATAATAGCGAGAAAATGACGATAATTAATCTACATTTAGTTCAAAACACTCTGGATCAAGATTTAAATAAATCAATTTTAAAACTTAAAAATCAAAGAGCCACATAAATATCTTTTGTATTTAAGTGTCACTTTATAGAGTTCTCAAACGTCACATGCTACTTAACAAAAAAATTTAATATACTACCACAAAAATCGCTAGCAAAATTTAAGAAATTTAAGAAATAGTTTATTTCAAGACTTATAATTTACTTACTACTCCTTATGTTTTAAATAAATGTATGATATATTTATAAATCATTTCATCTATAAAAAACCATGTATGAAAAATACTAATAGAAGTACTTACATCAAAATGTCGGCAAAACTTACTTTATCTTGTAATGTAACACTTAATAATTCTATTTTAATTTCTGGCTAAACTTCAACGTTACACATTTATGTTTATAAAATATATCATGAATCATCTGGTTATCTGTTAATAGTGATTCATACATAGTCATCAGTTACTAAATAATAATATAAAGTTCTACAATATTAGTAATCAATCATGCATAACATACTTTTTTTAAAATATTCTGGATGTAATTATATATATTCATAATATAACACCACCACCCTTTGGGGAGCCATGCTGAAGCATATACTGACGCACTAATGAGGCCGGCTCGACCAAAGTGATACCACACTCTCACAGAATCCTCAGCGTGTAACAGCAGTTGTATTTGAAAGGGTACTTCTACTGTGTTTCACTGAATGAGTGAGCGGTCATAATGACAGCGTCTAATATTTATCGCAAATGATAATTTTTGTATGTGAAAATTATGTATTAAACCTTTAGTAAACGTTCTAGTGTTTTAGCTTATGTTTTATAACTGTTCTCAAAACAAAATATGTGTGTGTAAGCAACAAATATGCCTCTTATTTAACGGAAGTATGTGTCTTGTTACCACGTCTGTCAACAAATACGTGGATTATGCAAGTTGGAGTGTAATGTGAACAAATATTAGGTAAATCTTAAGTGATATCTACTTTATTGAATGGATTGTGGTATTGTGACAATGTATTTCTAGTGTGATACGGGAATTGGAATATGTACACCTTCTGAAAGGTAAACGTAATATGTAGCGAATGAATTTACACTTGTAACTTTGTAACAGCAGCTTAAAGCAATTAAAATACCTTCTTTATTAACCATAATAGATTTTTTTGTATTGAACTTCTCTTGAAAAACAATTATTAATGGATGATATATGCTATATCATGACAATTATGAAAACATGGTTTACTACAAAATTATAAAATTTTTAAATGAATACATCATTTTAATTTGTGTGTAATGCTCTTGACCTACAATCGGTTTAACATACCAGACTAAAATGGTCACTCACTAAGTCTAGTTATAACTTACTACATTATTTAAGTTAAAAGAAATGTAATATTTGCTATACATTATAAAATTAGAAGGTTGACAAGGTTAAACATTAAGAAAAAACTGTTGAATCTATATAAATGTAGTAAAACATCATTTTATCAGAAACTGAAATTTCTTGTGTGACACTATTAGATGTTAGATAATAAAAAATAGTACTTTAATATGTAGATAAAAGAGTACTTTAGACATCTATTATCAATACAATAATATTATGTGGGATAACAATCTTTAATTTTTTTTGTGTATTATCTAGATTTTAAAAAGTTTTCTATATTTCTTTATTGCATTAAATAAATATTATTTCTATGAA
>JAAAKR030146285.1:0-11972 GCA_010014985.3 Delias pasithoe
TCTTGGAAGTCCCAGTGAAGCTGCCCTTTTCCGTATCGAAAGTCGTGCATTTTCACGTAAACTGCGTTCAACCAGTTTAATGTTTTCGGAGGTCCTAGACGATCGACTATTGAAATGTGAACAAAACTGTCGGCCAGCGAGTACGTAAGAATCGTTACTCTTAAAAATGCTTCAATAGCGAACGCGCGATGCTCACCCGACCACTGCGACATCGTGACTAAGAAATCCGCACGATCGTTGATTCTAATGACACCACCTTCTCTCCGCACTGTTTATAACTTATGGGGATAATATAAATCTGCCGCCAGACACCCTGTATTTGTAGGAACTAAGTAGCCACAGATATTAATTTCAGAAATAGTCTTATGAAAACTCTATAACTTTTAAAGAATATCTTCATGGTCTAGTTATTTGGGTTCATTTATTTGAATTGAATCTCAGAACAAAAAAAAAACTAGGAGTAGGAACAGAAGTCGTTTTATAAAAATTAATCAAGTATGATACAAGTTGTATGGTGAGTAATTAAGTAAGTTTTATAACGCAATTTTTAAATAATCCAGGAGTTCTAAGTCTTCGCAGTGATCTGGCGAGCATAGAAGCTTTAGATCCACATTTGGTGCCAGCTGTGATGGTTGCACCTTCCAGCTTCAACGCATCGTTATTGGTTAATATTTGGAAACGCGAAGTTGCTGATATAAGAAATAAAGTGTTTCTCATTGTTGATCCGACTGCGTTTGCACAGGTAAATATTTTATATAATTTATTATTTTCTATTATCAAGATACACTATTGTATATTTATATATAATATCTTCTTATGGTATAGCGGACATCGGGGCAAGTGGGTCTCGTATATGGTAAGAGAATACCGCCGCCCATGGACAAACGCGCCACAGTTCGTGCATTGGTTGTGTTGCCGAGTTTTTAAAACAAAAAACCATATTCCAGAGTCACCTATATCCTCACTCAGTCAGCGTAACACGGCATAAGTAACGTATCACGCTGCGTATTCTGTGAGCCCGTAGTATCAATTCGAATTGTAGTGATTTCACTTTGATATCATCATCATCATCTCAGCCGCAAGACGTCCACTGCTGGACATAGGCCTCCCCTTTGGACATCCACGCACGCCTGTCTGAAGCGGCCCGCATCCAGCGCCTCTCACTTTGATATATTTGATTGAAATTCAATTAAAAAACGGTATTATTGTCTATAAAAAAGTTTACACCAACACATTAATACTGGAAAATATCTTTAAAACATTAATATGGTATGTTTCAGAAAGCCAAACAGATGATGCACAGCAGTTTACTAGAAATTATAAAATATAATTCTTATGATAATGTTAAAGTATGCTCAGTCATTAACATGGGTTGTGTGTTAAGTGACTTTTTCCATGTGTATCGAACCAACGAACCGGACGCATTAACACACCAAGAAAAACTCTTACAACTACTCCGCGATCTGGATAGAGGTATAAAGTTGGACTTGATTAAAATCACATATGCCAAGAATCAAAATTTGTAAGCCAGCAGGCTATTGAAGAGAATTATATATTTATTAGTAGTTAGTTATACTTTTGTTGAAAGTCGATACTAGTCATATTATTTCTATAAATCAAATAATAATTCAATTTTAATTCGTTTTTAATAAAGATAAGTAACTTAGCCGAAGGCATAATAGCATTTCTATATTTCAATAAATGATTACTGATTGAGAAATATATATCATATATATATTATATAGGTCTTCGGCCCTTCTTAAAAGTTTTTTTATTAACATAAGGCCAAGACAAACGAACGATTACGTATATACAAATACTAGACAATAATATGAAGTGTTAATATCTACGCAAAAAATATATAAAAATAAGAAAATAAATATAAAAAGAGGAAATAGTATGAGGGGTTTTATTTGTGCTATATATTGTTTGTGGTAAAATTTCCAGTGATTCCCGAATGCAAAATTGTCAGCAACGAGTTAATCGCGTCAGACGATTTTCAATACCAAACGAACAGCGCATGCACAAATGAGGCAACATTTGAACAATTAATAAAAAGATTAAAACTCTTATATACGGTAGTTAATAAAATCAGTACTCTATTATCACCGGAGGAAGATATTTTTGTGGAAATGAAGAATGAGACATTAACTATGGCAAGAATGTCTAAGAGAACAATGAATTTGACGAGAAATATAACTAAGAGTTTGTTTAGAACGACCAATATAAAGTCGTCGACTGCGAAGTTTCCCTTGGCTAAGTTGACCAAGAACCTTAAAGTTAAAAAGGACCTTAGTTTTTCAATTAAATTGGATCAACTGTGTGATATTTCAGATATAAAGGTAAGATCTAATCTAGTTTAAAAGAAAAAAATAAATTATATGACGTGTGAGCGTTTTGTAAATGAAACGTATCATTTCTTATGGTATATCGGACAACGGAGCAAGGTCTCTTATATGGTAAGAGAACGTCACCGCCCATGGACAACTGCGCCTCATTCCGCGCATTGGTTGTGTCGGAATTTTTAAGGGCCTCCGATATGCTCACTCACTCAGCGAAACACAGAAGCACCGTTTCAAGTACAACTACCATTTCACGCTTAGTAGTCTGTCAGCCCGTGGTATCACCTCAGACGAGCCGGCACAGTTAGTAGCATACACTTCAGCATGGCTCTCCCACCGCTCTCGTATGAAACTGATTCAATTCTGTATATGCTCATTTTAAGAAAGAAACACTTAAATATTACTTTAAACAGCTTTCGCCCGTGTTGTTATTTTTTATTATTCATTGTGAGTTGTCAAACTATTCAAAATTTGTCAAACCTGTAGACCATACTGAGCGTTTTTAAGGTATCTCGTTGGATCAGCTGCCAGCAGAGATATTTCCAAACCACTACGACTTGAGATCATCATAAAGTAGGATTTAAGGATCGCGGTCCTCTGCCCACGGACTTCCGTGAGCCTCCTGATCGTTGATGATACCAAGTATATATCACTTATAAATGTGGCTCAGCTAAGATTTATTTTGAAGCGCTTTGGAGTTATATGTGAAAAACATAATACTTATGTTTTTGAAAACGACAGAAACATTATTTTAAGTGCAGAAAAATCATTCACAAAAAGTTTTTTCTTTTGTTCTTTGTTTCTTTGGTCACATTCACTTGACCGAAGCCATCTAAGTTACTTAGGTGGACAATTGTTTTAATGGATTTGGACATAAATATTGTAATATGTAAATCATTTCATATTTGTTAGGTTCGTAATACGTCGATTTTGTATTCACCGTTGAAAAAAGGATCATTAAGAAAAGCAGTCTTGAGTCGTTGTATGAGATTTGAAGATTTCGCTGCGTCTAATGTGTGTTCAGAAGAAGATGAAACGCTAAGCTTGCAGATAACAGGTACCTATAAATAACTTGGCTTTCAGGAGGCTTGGAGTATGCTTTAAATATTTGTAATTTAAAATTCTTAATTGTAAAGACATTCAATTAAAAAAACTATCTATCATTTGAATAATAATTATTGCTTCCATTAAAATAATGTGTTAAACATTGTTGCTCACATGCTGTTGTGCGTTTATTGTCTCAAGAGATAGAAAATTTAGGATCTGATTTTAGAAAAGGTTATAAGTAAGAGTATTATGTCGTTATGTCATTAATAGAAAAGACCTGAAAAAAATTAAAATATTTTTAACTCACATAAAACAAGGAATCAAAATACAGTATATATAAAGAATTTAGCATTTTATATTTGCATTTTGTTGTCACTGTCTATGAAAGAAATGTCATATTCTTTTTATTGATAAGTGATCGTAGAACGAGTAAATATATTATGGAGTTCTATCTACATGTTTGTGTTTGGTTAAAATGTTGGTTTATGGTTATAAATTGCATCGCCCTTTGAACTTTATTTATATTCTTGCTACTTTATAATTTCATGATACTGACACTGGCAAAATTGTGATTACCAGTCACAGAAACCAAAAAAATAAGTACGTAATGAAGATAAAGAGTTAATAGTAATATTAAAATTATTTTCCAATAAATATATTATTAACAATATATATTTTCGTTGTCAATAAAAATATAATTGTAAATTTTTAATTTCAGATGTATTGAATGAAATCAACAGTCTGACACGAAAGCCCCGAATGTTGAATGTGACATATGACGATAAAGATGTTAGTAAAGATATCTCTAATATGTCGGTAAACGAAACAGTTAATAATGGGAACCTCACCAGTGATCTGTCTTCGGGCAGCCATCCCTCAAATGTTGGGACGTTAGAAAGGCTTAATGATCTCAACTTAGTGACGAGTAGATTAAGCGAATTGAAATTGGCGCGTAAAACCCACTCTTTAAAATAAAATTAACTTCAAATGCTATTAAATTTATGTCTAATAGGGATATATATGCAATGAGTATTGTAAAACATTAATTTACAACTAACAAAGAATTAATGTACCTATTTGAATTCCATATTATTACTACTAACTAAAAATATGATATAACCAGTATAGGCATAAAATGTTTATAAATAAAATATTGATTGTAATACAGACAGTAAAAGCTCAAACTATATATCTTTTCAATTGTTTGTACATTTCAAGATTTATATTCCGTCCATAAAATGATATATCTTTTATAATAAAAATATGAAGTTGTATTAATAATTTTATTTATTTTAATGTAATATATCTTAAAATATATATTACAAAAAATAGAATTCCCTTCAATGTTTCGATCTATATATGTATACAAAGAAATATTTAAAATCATTTAAGTTTGTTCACTAGCACAAAACATAACAATATTAAAAATGCAGTGCTATTAAAGATAATATATTAAGTACAAATAAAAGTTTTGTCGCTATTCCTTTTAAGACGTCATTCACGACCTACATAGTGAAGTCGAGGAGCATTTTGAATTGGAAAAGTATACAAAGTAACGTATTGAAATGTTTAAAATCTATGAAACATCTCGGTCGCGACAGATTTCAAATGAAAGAAATCACAATCATTCCGTTGAGTTGGCGTGTCACGTGTTAGCGACGTGTCTGTCACGACAAACAGCAGATATTTTCTAAATTGTCATAGAAAATGTATGTGCCTCGCGCTGAACCCAGACGAAAAATATTAATATCGAGTCAAATTATTCCCAGTGCGACCAATCAGCTTTGATTTATGTCAGAGTGTAGGTTTCATAAACATTTGACCTTTCGTAAGCGCCTTAAGTAAAAAATAGCTACCTAATAATCTATACAAATAAATTGGTGTATCTGTTGGAATGTATATTATACAAAATTTGGTATACACATATTAAAATATATTTCTTTCATAATTTCTGTCTGTCTATCTGTTTTTTCCGGTTAATCTCTGGAACGGCTGGACTGGTTTGGACGTTTGGACGGGACTTTCACTAGCAGATAGCCGATATAATGAGTAACTTTTTATCCGTGAATAAACATAATTTTGGAAATAGAAAAGTCTAACTTAAGCGTGGCGGGCACGTTGATAGATTGTACAATAAAATACTTTGTTATTGTGAATGAATTTTAATGTATTTCTTTCATAAAATATGACTAAATGCTAGGTATTTGATGGTGATCTTTTCTATTTACTTTACTATAGTTGAGAGCTCTTACCAAATTTAATGTAGCCATAGAGAATTAAAAAAAACTTTAAAAATATATTTTTACTATTAGAAAATAGATCATGCCATGACATCAATTGGTATTAATGTTGAATAGATATTAGTTGTACAGTTAGGCTAAAACGCTTCAACGCATTAGGCTAAAATTTATCACAGACAGGTTAGGTAATGTTACTGGAAAAATGATAATATTCTATTCTAGAGGAGAATTCTATTTCAAACTACGTATATTGTTCCTAATGGCTGCTTAGATTGTTCGCCGTCAAGTTTCAAGTGTTTCGACAACAAAGTGAATACATGAGAGCCTTATAATGGGAAGTTTTTAAGGTTAAGAGAATTGACGTTTTAATAAAAGGTAATTGCGCTATATATATTATTATAAACATTTTTTGTTTTGCATATGTTTTTTATGTAAGACATATTCTCAATTTTAATTGGTGATGTAGGTAAAATTTTATTTACTTAATTTTTGAAGTAATAGCGTGTTACGTGACTAATATGAAAAATTAAGTCAAAAAATATTCAAAGCAAATCTCACAGTGAAGGATATATTTGATGTGATGTGTATTGACAATTTAATAATCTTTAAAAAACAGACATTGATCACTATTTTTTTTTATTCTCAATAACCGTAATTAGCGATCGAAGATAATCAAGACTGCAATAACCGAATACTTTAATTTTTATTTAATAATATAGAAATCCATGATAATAATTCCCATTTCATTTCAAAGTAAGTAATAAAAAATTTATTTTAAAATATTCGAACTTTATAATCCTGTGGACCTTCCACAACTTTATAAAATAAGGAATAAAAATAATAGCTAATCCTTCTTTATGTTTTATTAACGGAATTAACCGGTGACATTTTAAAATCAATTTACTTTAAAATCCCTCAGGACTTAAGGACCTTGTGTACCTATCAATTATCGAAAATGTAATTGCATTTCTGCATACGGCATCTTGTAAGCACCTCCCATAGAGTCCGCGCATGCGTATGAAGCCATACGGATTGTTATAAAAGTGACAGCACGTATTCCTAACAGCATTCCCGCCAAGATAGTCGGGAGTGAGGATAGTTCTAGGCGAAAGTTTCGTTTCAACGTTTGTGGATATTCGTCAATGTAAGTATATAGCTTTTAAAATTATATTAGAAACTTTAAAGAGTTTTTATAGTAAATTGTGATAATTTATTTTAGAAAAACTACGATTTCATTTAAATTTTAATTGTGAGTTTTATTTTGATTAATGTAATCTGTATATTTATAAAAGTTACAGCTTTAAGCAAAACAAATTTAATTTCAAAATTATATATTATAAACGTGTGAATATTAAACTTTCGTTTAATATTTGTTAAGATTAAACATTAAAGATATCTAACTGCTTTAACGAAATTGTTCAATGTTACTTTAATTGTTAGAGTATCTATTAATTAATTATCAAAATTATAATATATTAGAATTAGAAAAAGGTTCCGGTGCCAATCATTAGACTAGGTATGAAATTCTCTAGCTAAATATTATTCGTCCTACTAAACTTATGATTAAAATATACTTATTTAATGTTAGACATAATATATGACTAACTTAGTTATGATAATTATTTAATTATAACAGAATTTAGTATTGTATCCATTTTTATATGGTTAAAACATAATCATTGTAAAAATATAAATTTGTATGAAATCATATTATACGGTACCTTGAAACGCCAGGCTCGTGTAACTCGAGGTAATGAAATCTGTCAAGTTTGTCTTCCGTTGGATACGCTATTAGGTCGACGAAGAGAAATTATTTGTGTACGATATTTATTAGTCCAAACAGTTAAAATAATTACCTACTTTACTTTAATTTTTTTTCTCTTATTTTAGATGAGACTCATGAAACAAATTAATATGAAGAACCCTCGGCCTTGTTTTCTATTCACACTAACAGTTCTCTACGCATGTTCGTTTTACTCAATAGAGGTGAGATGTAACGTTGTCTCTGATCTGATTTTTTTATTCCCAGATGATAGTTCTATAGATAAAATAAATGTATAATTTTAGGTTCAAGGTCTCCCCACTGAAAGCTCTACCAATGTCTGGCCATCATTCCCTAGGAGAAACGTTGCAGCTCTCGCAAGAGACGGTTATCTTCGTAGCATCGCTCCCGATTACAAAAGAAGTATTTCAACACTAGCGAAAAATGGAATGCTCCCAACATTTCGATCACCATACAGCGACACGGATCAACCACATCAGGAAGAGGAAGAAGCGCATGAGAAACGAAACCTCGCTTCTATTGCGCGCCTGCGAAGCTTTGCCACAATGAAAAGAAACATCCAAGCTCTAGCTCGAGATGGCTACCGATTTGGAAGAGGGCAATACAGTCAGTCATATAACAAACGCAACATTGCTGCCTTAGCTAGGAACGGCCTCCTTCACAAACGGGATGAAATAACCGGTGATGAATATTATTTACCCTTCTATCAAAATCCGGTTCCTCCACTCTCTGAAGTTGAAGGACCTTACGATTTTAACGAGGTTTATGATTATCAACAGTCTATAAATCCTGATGTATATGCACCGTTGCAACAAGTTGTCAAGCGCAGCGACTTTGGTTTGACACCGACTGACAACGGATTGGACAGTGATGCAAACTGGTACTTCAAAAGAGGCGTCATGGGAATGCCGGTGCACGGCCTTTACCGACCTGTATACATCGATTCTAATGGAACTCCACGTAACAAGAGGTCAATATATTCCATCCCAGATGCTATGGACCACAACGACATTAGCGCTGATGACTACGAAACAGAAAACGGTGACAAGCGATCAGTCGGTGAGTTTTCTCCTCTATACCAAATTAGTGGCTTATAATTTCTCTTAATTATGTGTTACTGTTGCAGATGAAGAAGCGCTTGACAATTTCGAAAAGCGCCATATCGGTTCGCTTGCTCGATTAGGTTGGTTACCGTTTAGATATTCCGGCGGACGATACAGTAGGTCGGGCCGGGCTAGGTATCTCCTACCCACTTCTTTGGAAAGGTCTAAGATTTTGGTGAATTTTCGGTGTTTAGTGTTAGCGGGAATAATGTTTTTTTAGGATTGTTGTCGGCTTTGAATGTGCAACAGAAAGCATCATCTAAGTGGCTTGATTTTTCACAGCTGAATAGACTGACAACGCTCACAATTATTAGAAGTATGAATGTGAAAACTGATTTCAAAATTTTAAATACAGTCCTGGATAAGCTAGAGCTGATGGGAGCACAATCTCATTCTCGCTTATTGAGCTATCTCACTAAGCCGAGTTTCTCACTAATGCGTAGCGTACATGGGTAGCGTTTTCTCTTACGGAGGCTCCTGGCGGAAAAACGACGTTTCTCACTAATACAGGTGTTGGGAGCTTCAAATGAAGAGCCCTGGCTATTTATTAATCTCATTTATAGAGTTTTCTCGCTCATCCAGGCTTGACTGTATTCATTTCTTAAATAATTGCTTCTTCGTATTTATTTAAAGTTAATAATTATTGAAGTCGGTTGAAAGATCAACCTCAGTTGTGAATGAATGTTTAGATGGAATTTCTGTTAGATTAGTGGTATGAAAGCATGACATGGAAATAGAGATGTCTTAGGTGTTTTGTGTTTAGATAATTATGTGATTTATAATTTGTTAATATGTTTTGTTCAATTTTCTTTATTTCACAGGAAGCATACCAATGACGAGAATTTCGGGACTGGGTAAGTGATTTTTTTCAAAATTGCGTTTAATATGACACGTAATATTATTTTCAAATAACATGCATATACTCGTATATTTTTATAATTAACATCATATAATAATTATTATGTTTATTATATTACAATATTCTATTCAATACTTCCCTTACTACTTAAATACTAATTAAATTAATATTCTGATGTTTTTTAATTGTCAATTTAGATATGAGTTAATAAAATAATATTATCACTATTAAAAAGTAGGGATTGGTGATTGATAAAGGTGAAAATTGAGGTTTATTTGTATTTTTTAATACCACATCATAAAAATATAATGTTTGGGGTGAACAATCTTTATTGCTTAGGCGTATTAAAAAATGGATGTTGAACGATTCTCAGGTCTACCTGATAAGCATATAAAATATTGTAAAAATCAGTTTAGTCGTTTCGTAGGAATTTGGCAACAAACACCGCAATACGAGGATATAGATTTGTCAGCAGTCACAACGTGTTGTGTATTATTTTTGTGTTGTTTTAGGCAACATCTCACTGATTCCGAAGCTGACACACCTATCGATACAAACGACGCCGACCTACCGGCGCCGTCAATATCTGCTCACGCGCACCCGACCGGCCGGTACCTCCACAGAACGTTGAACGACATCCCCAACGACATTTCCCTTCCAGCCGCTGCTAAACTAGACGACCCCTTCATCAAAAACCGCTGGCAACACAACAAGGCGCTCCCTAAGTTCTACTACTTCCGGTCTCTGAAAGTGCCCTACCACACATCCGGCAAACGATATCTGGTACTTCCGGCCGTCGACAATTTACTTTTAAGGAAAACGTACAACAATAGTTTGCCAAGCCGACGTAAAAATCAGTAGCTGTGCCGTTGTCCGCTGGGTGAAGCTAAAGTGCGAACGTAGGCAATCTATTTTCTAAAGAAAATCTGCTTTCCACCATTTTCGCTTACCTTCACACCAACGGAATACTATGGCTTAGTTAAATATCAATTATCAACGCAGGGATCGTGGATCTTGTCGACAATAATCTAAAGTATATTAATTATTTTTACAATTTTGTGATTACGATATATATTTTTGTGAACAATTTTGCTAGCGGTTCCTATCGGGTCTCTTTTACACAACGACTTTGGCCAGCACATGACTACAAAGGTTAACGCATAGGTTAGGCTAGGTTTCGTGAATGTTGTCAATCGCAAATATTAAAATAATTCAATTAGATAGATTACTAAATTATCTCTTATATCTAATGTAAGCAAAACGATGTGCTGTTTTAATTGTTTAGATAAAGTCACCAAAGGTCTCTTTTGGACTAGCGTTAGCTGTGTTTGACAAATAATTACAAACTCTTGTCAGGTAAATTGCTTTAACATGATCCTTGACTAATAATATTTTCTGACAATAAATAAACTTATGCGACACAAATGATAATAACATTTATAAAACTATTTACTAGTACATTTGTCTCTTCTTTCAAATTTTATATAATTCTAGTCCGTACATTATATGGTACTTACCTACTTTAGATTTTACTAAGCAAAATTTTACTGTAAATAAAATAAAGAAAAGAGTGTTGTGTTTCATTTTAATTTTTTATTAAACGCCACATTAACATAATATTCTATTATATATCTCTATTCCATTAGATATTGTAGATAAATAAGGCTTTGGTTTCAATAAATAGAACACTCTGATCGGTTACGCGGTTCGTCAAGGCTTATCTGGAAAAATAATATTAAAACCGTCAGTTATAATTATGAAATAATTGTTAATATAAGGAATAATCATTAACATAAGAAGTTACACTACCAAGAGAATACTTTTTCCGAATACTAATTGGTGGGTAATATAGACAACAGAAAAACAGTTGTTTTTCGGTTTTAGTGAGCCCATGGGTTGCTGAAGTTTATAATTGGAGTCAGTAGGTTGCATACTGGGTAATACGACGTCTACCGGGTCCACTAGTTAAGACTTAAGACAAAATTTTTATATAAGTACAATTTAAATAAGGTTACCATTTATTGGGTATTGCAAGAAGTGCTCGGTGTATTGGAGCACATGCCTCCGTTGCAGTTAGGAAGCAGTGGGCTGCAAGTGGATGTGATGCCCATATTGTTTGGCAAACACAATCTGAGTGTGTTACAGTCAGCGCAAGAAAGCCCCGGCTAGAATAGAATTCACGTATTAATATATGTCTCGCATTCTATAGCTAATTTTTTAAAGATGTAGCGGACAACATAGTTGGTGGGTCTTCTATATGGTAAGCGATCACAGCCGCCCATGGACAACCGTGCCACAGTCCACGTTTTGGTCGTGTTGTCGGCTTTATACGCCGCTCAAGCGGAATAATTTCAAAGGCCTCTGTTATCCTCACTCATTCAGCGAAATACAGTACAGTTTAAGCTTCTATTGATCTCCCTCTATCCATTGACATTTAAAAAAACGTCAGAAATAGTTTACCATTTCAATGAAAATAAAAAAATAATTTGTAAAGGGATTCTATACAAATCATATGTTAAATATGTCCTTACATCGACTGTATAATTGCAAGAGCCAATCGATGGTATAAAAGGCAAAGATCTTTCATGTCGTGGTGTA
>JAAAKR030148370.1:3077-13348 GCA_010014985.3 Delias pasithoe
AACCAATTTTTTTAAAGTAAATTTTCTCATGTCTAAAATAGTTTTATAATATACCCGTTCTATTATGTATTAGATATCTACAATATCGACTATCTTAAAGAGATGTTTTAAATATTAAAATATTAAATCTTCATTGTGTAATGCGGGCATGGCCAAGGTACCATTAACCTCGAATGATGTGATCTGAATAGCAAGCGCTTAACCATTTACGTGAACAATGCTCCATAACGCTACAACAACTGAAATGAAATGAGCTGCGATTGGAATTTTAATATTCATTCATAATTTTTATGATCAAATCAAATTTTTGCATTATCCTGAGTTAGCCTGCTTTATAAGTAAATGTTTGTTACACAATCACGCGTGAATTACACAATCGATTCAAATTGAAGTTTTAGATTCCTCAATGCATGTATTATTAAGTAATTTTGTCTTATCTGAGCGTAACGCCTTTTATAGGCATATTTCACAACCAATATTGTGGCGGAACAATGAGTAAGGTGGCGGCTAGCCAGCGTTTTACGTTCATTTTTATAGAAGTCATAAACTTACAAACGATGTACACTCCTTGACGACCAAACTCGTAGGCCATGCTTGTAATTTGTTGTGCGACGCAATTCCCTTAATCATAAGTACATTGATATGCTTGGACAATTATTCATATTAATTTCAACATACATAACCAATAATAATATCTTGGTACTATAAAATTCGTGGCTAAAAAAGTAGTATTGCCTTTAAACATAAAATTAATGAAACAGCTGGGTTTCGTAGTTAAAAAATTTCTTAAGTTTTACTATTATTTGTGGTCGAGTTTTACGTTTTATTGTATCGAAAATTCCATTGTAAAATCCGCTTATACAGTAAAGAGTATCCGATCATAGGTACTAATATGAGTTTTAAACAGCCATTCAGAAAAGGCATTACTTCTTACCTTCTTTATTGACATAGGTCTCATAAAATACTCTCATATGTATATTATTTTAATTGCAACTATTCTAGCATACCGTACAACCATCTTCGATAAAAAGAGAAACCACGCGACCTGCTGTAACCAGAGTCTTGCATGGAACATGGATGACGCCTGACTCGTCTCCAATACATTCTTCGTAAGTCATTTTGTAACTATTTTTATACAGTGGGCATCGGAGCAGCACTCCATTGTGGGAAGAGATTACCGCCGTCAATAACCAACCGCACCACACTCCGTGCTTATGTTGTATTGTCAGCTTGTTACGCCCCTTAAGCAGTAGAACTTCAGAGGCCTCTGATGTCCTCATTTACAGCGAAATATGTACTGTTTTACGACGAATATTCTGTTAGCGCATGGTATCATTACGGACGAGCCGGCCTAAATACTGTGTCATATTATTTTTAAGCACGGCCCTCTCACGGGTATGAGAGTGTTAAGTAAATTTGTGAAATAAAGTAATAAAAGAAATAGCGTTAAAACAATTTAACACTCATCTGTATTTAATTTTAATATTTTAGATGTAATAATTCCTTCAAATATAAAAAATATAATTTATTTCAGTATCACAAAAACAAACATTGAGACAAAATCAATTATCAAAGATGAGACAGATAAAAATAAACTGTAAGTAGGCATACATTAATATTGAAATTTAATTGTAAATTTAATGAAATTTTAAAATTGGATAGAATTACAATTGAATAATTTTTTCTATAAACACATTTTATTTGATTAAAAGATAAATACAATAATATTTACAGTCCTATATTCGTAATAGAAAAGAGAGTGCGACTCCCTGAAACTGAAAAACACTGTCATGGCAACCTAGACGACGCTGCAACGGAATTAAACAATTTTGAAAAAATAATATGTCCAAGACGGTAATTATTAAGTATACTAAATAATCTAACACTTTTACTCCCCTTGATATTTGTATAAGTATATTTAATATCGCTGTCAGTAATTATTTCAATGTAGATATTTTATATATATAAAGAAGTTTAATTCAACAATATGATTCCATAAATGTTTTATTGCTTGTTGTAAAATAATTATCATAATGTGTCGATATAAATAGATGTGATAACTGATCTCTTAACCTCTGAGTTAGCTTGGAGAAAACACAGTATTTTTATTTAAATTCAAATACTTTACGTATTGCTCCCTATTTAAATAATGAATTTCATTTGTTTTAGCATTACTTTGTGTTATTCGATTACAGATCTAAAGAAGATAAATTGGGTAAAATAGAATGGCCCCAGAGTCCAGTACCAAGCTCACCATGTAAGGAAAAATGCAAAATTTATGGACTTCCAACATTGTTATACCCGTATGTGCCTATTGACCCTCAAGGTAAAATTATCTAACACAATAATTTATTTGAAGTTGAATTTGATACAAAGAAAGTTTTCTAAGGTAGCTGACCCCAGAAAACATTGTTTTGGCATAAAAATTATGAAGGTACTAATATACGAATTCAAAAATAGAGAAGAGTGGTTGAAAAACAATAGGGTTCTATTTAATTTTCAATGCTGATCATAAAAAAATAAAATATAAAACATTTATACAAAAAATAAAAAAGTTGCATGTTTTTTTCTGAAGAATTTGTAGAAGCGGACGCAGCCGACGTGTCGCTCCGCCCGCTACGCCACCTACATTCGTCCGACTAACATTTTTACTAATATTTTTGCCAACAGATACAAGACCATTATAAATGAGAGCCTATTTGTAATTCTAATGTATTAGCTATATTATTGCAAATTTTCATGAAAATCCGTTCAGTAGTTTTTGCGTTAAAGAGTAAAAAATATCCGTCCCAATAAAATTTCCTGTTGATAATATTAGTAAGATGCCAACGTAAAGGTTAGTGTCATCTACAACGTTGAATAAATCATATGTAAAATCTGTTCCATCGCAGGTCGTGTCTATATTACTTGGCTATTTCTTGTAACCTTCTGCTACAGCTACAATGCCTGGGCAATAGCTCTACGGGCTACATTCCCTTACCAGACGCCAAATAACGTAGCCATATGGTTCACTGCTGACTACATTTGTGACATTTTCTACTTGCTCGACGTCGTTTTGGTAAAACCCAGACTTATGTTTCTTAACGAAGGTTTCTGGGTTACTGAGCAAGAGGAAACACGAAAACATTACAGAAAAAAAACTCAATATAAGGTTAGGTGAATTTAAATATCGCGTTATGTACATAACATATATTTGTAATATATAGTTATAGTTCTTTTAAAACTTTATAATTAAACGGAAAAAATATCGAGTTTGAGTTTACTTATATTATTTAGGTACACGATATTTTGAGACATGGCTTTTTGTAGAATGATTTAAGTTTATTTTATAAATACTAATATATTTCAGTTTGACTTAATATCACTTTTACCGTTGGATGTATTATACATATTTTTTGGTACCAAATTGGTCATATTGAGATGCCCTAGACTACTGAAGTTGCAGACTTTCTGGGAATTCCACCAGGCAATGGATCGTGTTCTTCCATCTCCTTATGTAGTATGTATTTTCATTTCTGCGTGTAATAAAAAACCTTATCAAAAGGTCGCTAATATCTATAAGATTTTTATAATACAGCAGATGGGTTTCTTATATGGTAAGAGAAAACCGCCGCCCATGGACAAGCTTGCCATAATCCATGCAATGGTTGTGTTGCCGGCTTACGAATATTGCAAAATTAATTAATTAATTTTAATATTATCATGTCTACTTGCAGAATTAATTGGATGTTATACAAACGCTATGTTTACAGGTAAGAATAGGCAAGACGCTTTTCTACATATTTTACCTAATTCATCTAAATGCATGCGCATACTATGCAATAAGCGATTACATCGGCCTTGGCTCTAACTCTTGGGTGTACGATAACGAAGGCAACGCATACATCAGATGCTTCTACTTCGCCACTAAGACTGCTACCTCTATAGGTAATTCTATTTTATTATTTCTTCTTTATTTTATTGGAATCACTGTAGAATAATATACTTAATAGTTATTATGTAACATACTTAATGAGATATATCATATTTACTTTGGTTCAAGGGAAAAATCCAAAACCTGGCAACACTTGGGAGTACTTATTTATGACGGCTGCATGGCTTATGGGCGTTTTTGTGTTCGCTATATTAATTGGGCAGATTCGAGATATCATCGCGACAGCTACGAGGCAGAAGGAAAGAATGTTTTCATATATTTTTGGCTTCTTTAGTCGTTAAATATTATTACTCGAATGAATTTTGTCTTTCATTTTTTCATGTAATTTGTTATATATTAATATGATACTAAAATTGTATAATAATTATAACAGCATTCATAGCTTAATTGAAATACCTGTAAATATATCGAATCATTTATCTTTTTACATAATTATTATGGTTGATATTTATTAGATTATTTCTGTTTTTAATAGTCAGTTCAAAATAAAAACTAATTTTTTTCAGACGGAATATCGTAAGAAAGTAGACGGCTGTGTTCGATACTTGCGCCGCCTGAATATGCCCGCAAATCTACAACGTCGAGTCACTTGCTGGTTCAAATATACATGGGCTACGCAAAGATGTTTTGGTGAGATTTATAACGCTTTTATCAGTTAATGAGTTCATGGTATCACTTCGGACGAGCCAGTCTAATTAGTGCGTTTCCAACAAATTTCAAAAAACAGTTTTTACTTCATTACAGATGAAGAAAAAATTCTTAATTCATTACCTTATAATATGAAACAGGACGTCGCACTAGAAGTACACATGACCACTTTGAGTAAGGTATGTATTTAACATATAAATCATTATATTTAGTCGGATTTTGTATGTATTATGACTTTGATAAGTATTTATCAAAGTCCGTACTTTATATACCTAACTAATTAAATATAGTTTTCATTAGAAATTCTCTAACTCTAATATAACTCACTTAATATAAATATCGATAAAAAATAAACAATATATAGACCTTTTAATTTATCAAAGTTAAATTGTCTTATTACAGTATACAATAAAAATACTGCAAATAAATATGCTAAACAGATGGCTAGAAATTGCACTATCACAAATGGTATTAATTTAAAAAATATAAATTTTAAACTCGGAATAACTGAATTCCACATTCAGGTACAACTATTCAGAGACTGCTCAGCATCTCTGTTAAGAGATTTGGTACCGCAGTTGAGACCTGTTTCTTTTCTTCCCGGAGATGTCGTCGTTCGACGTGGAGATGTTGGACACCAAATGTATATCATTAAAACTGGAAAATGTGTTGTGAGTTGATATCAATTACTATGATTAACCGTCAATTTCTATCAATTTGATTAAAGTTTTGAAAGAGCCTGATATAGATTCAGAAATAGAGCTTGAAATATATTGTCAGTACATTTTTGCGAATCAAGGGTTGAAAATTTAAAAATACGCTGACTCTGAATATAATGTAATGTAGGTAATGTCTCCTGATGAAAGGGAAATATTAGCAACCTTAAGCGAAGGTTCTGTTTTTGGTGAAATCAGTCTACTAGGAATTGATGGTTTGAGGAGACGTACTGCTACAGTTCGGTAAGAAAATAAAATATACCTACTAATAAAAATAAGTCGTCCATTGTCAATATTTCTCTATACATTCAATATTTTGCTCACTTTGTAAGAGAGTCTAGAACTTAGACGTATTTGTGGACAGCCCGGCACGTTGAATGATGAATTTTAAAGTATATTTATTTCTTGCGCTTTTCTACCTTAATGCTAATGTGGTCTAGAAGGTTCTGCTGTAAAGTTAAAAATCCATGCTATAGGTCGCGTGGCTATTCTACCCTCTTTGCACTCTCTCGTAATGATCTCGATACGGCATTAAATTATCATAAGGAAGCCGAACAGATTCTGCGACGTAAAGCCGATCAGATTATAAGAGAAAATGCGGCCAGACAAACAAAACAACAGATCGCTAAAAAAGAAGACTCAGGACTTAGAAGAAGGAGGAAGAGTGGGGGAAGCACGGAGAGCGTTAAAAGTAGAAGAATGAGGTCTACCAGTGCGCTGTCAAAACGGAAGTTCTATATGGTATCGGAGGATAAGGTAAACAATATTGGTTTATATAAAAATAATCTTAAAAAAACTTATCAAGGTTTTTATGACACAAAACTTGCGTTAAATATAATTTAGTATTAGTTATCAATATTAAATATACAATCTTTGTTAGAAATTGGGGTTTCTTTACATTATTCCTCTAAAAAAATATCGTAAATAGAAAAGTGTATGTGGCTGCAATGTTTTCGTGTCTAAACGACTGAATTTGTTTGATAAAATTATGTTAGTTAGACTACAGCCTTGAAAAGGACATTTGCGCAAAAATACGACATAATATTTATCAAATGTTGTTATGAAAGACAGATTCAAAATTCCTCACTTTGCTTTTTTATGTCTCAGCCTGTCTGCATCAACGAAAGGACGTCACCGAATATAGAAAGGATGGAAGTGTCGACACCTATACCTACTATTGTATTTTCTAGCGAGACAAATTAATATTATATATTATTGTGTAAAAAATGAACATGTCTGTAGGTACGTCCAAGAAGCAAAATAAAAAATAACTGAAAGATTGATCTGTAATAAATTAGTGTCTGCTGCTGCTATAGCTCCCAAAAACTTTCATTAAAAAATAATATAAATTGTTTGTCGCTTAACTAGATAAGTTTCATATACTTAAATATTCGCATTGTAAAGACATTTCGTGTATAAACATTAAATTATTTTAATGTTAAATGTTGTATCATTTTATAAAAAAACGTTCCTTAATTTTTGATTAAATCCTTGGGAAATTCCTTTTTATGTATTTAGTATTCAGATGTCAGATATTTTTGTCCCTAAGAATAGACGATCGATATTTCGGTACCCTATACTCGGTAAAACTCAGCCAATAAATTTAATATGCATTAATTATTTGCATGGGGATGTCAACATCGCGTGCAATCCATTAAAAATAATGATATAGCATATTGAACCTTATTATTAGCTTATGACATTCTAATTTACTGATGCTACCATAATCATGATAGAGCAGAGACATATCGAGAGGCTTGTTTTCGTTTTGAACTAAGTATCTATCATTAAAAGGCAGTTCCTAGATGTTCGTATAATGAGAATTCTCGTGTACGTGTTCAGTAGGTATTTTTAATGATTCATCCAAAAATGAAGTGCAACTTTGACGTAACCGAATTTTCGTAACAGTAACCTGATATTGCGTTTCTTTTTTTTTTAATTATATAGCCGACAGCGTATAACAGGGCGGCGGTCCTTGATCGTAAGAAATACCGCCATCCATGAATATCCTCGTCGCCATTAACGCTTTGGTTGTGTTGCCGGCTTTTTTAAGACAAAACAAGGAAATAATGGTTCTCGCTAGTATTCGTTGATTGAACAAATCCTTTCAATATTGATAACCTAACCGATAGCGAATATTAATTATGAAATATGTAATTTCACTTATTCAAACTCATCAAAGGTTAGGTGTTAATTAAATATCTTTTAAAAGAAATTTTTCTCATTAACTCTTAGTCACAAGCAGTAATCTAAATAAGAAATAGTAATAATAAACTATAATTCTGTACATATTGTTTGTGATATTGTTTTTAAATTATAAAAGGTGTAAGCTGTAAACAAACTATAAAATCTAGCATCCATTAGGGAAGCGACATTTGCATCATAATTAGGGACAACCGTTCTCTTTCACATTGCGTGTTCTAAATAAATTTTACGTAAAGTAAATATAACAGCAATTTGCATCGACTTTTTACAAAGTTACCTTGTGTTTACCAAAACTATTGTCCTCCTTTAATTTAGGCCCATTTCCAAATCAATATATTCTTTAGTTAAATAAATAGTAGATAAACAGATAAAGTCTGTACTTAAAGGAATTAAAATATACTATTACGATATAAATCAACCTGAATAGTTTAAAATAAATATAAAATTTCTACAAAAAAAAGTTACTTAGTTTAAATATTAAATAATAGAATGTTAGTTTTAATTTAAGTTTAATTAGTTTAATAAGTAGATATATGGTAAATAAACACCCTTAAATTAAGAAACAACAGCAGATGCTCCCAACCTGTGTACACAACCCCTTACAATTCGATAAACTCATCAAATTATTTAGTCAGAGATCTTACTTCGCATCGGAGACTTCGCTCTAAATATATATTATTAAAAAATAGTTACGGTGTTAAATAATATTGAAAATAAATATTTTCTTTGTGTTATTGTAAACTTTTTTATTGTGGATTACAATATTTACTGGTATGTTTTTTTAATGTTCGCCATATACAGTTATAGTAAACAGGCATGTCATAAATACCTTTTTTTAAATCAAAGCAAAAACCAAGTATATAAAATATAATTTAAGAAATAAATACTTCACGTTATTATTGGCACAGCATGTTTACACTTTTTATGCAACTTATTAAAATAGTAAAATAAAGATAAAAATAGGTACATTTAATATGAAGAAATAATTTAGTAGACTTCAAAATCCACGAAGTTTGTTTTAGCCATCACAGTTATTTCAATCACAACTACTTTGAAATAAAATTATTTTACATTGCATGTGTCTGCAGAAAGCCCTAGACCACTTATTCTCAACAACATATAACAAAGTTGTTAAGTGGAAAGTTTTGCTAATATTGATCATACTTTTCTTTTCAAAAACTACAAACTTCTCTGCAAATCCATAACTCATAATAATTTCGTCATCCGCGACCATATAGTTGGCAGTAAAACAGCAAAATTAAAGAGGTTATATAAATAATAAATATATTTAATAGTATTTATGAAATTTGTATTTTATCTTCAATTACATTTTTATTGGTGATATGTCACTTAGTGGTGATGAAAATAAAATCATAAAATAAATAAACTTCATTTACTGCAACTATAATATAAGATCATTGACACACAATCATTATACTTTGAGCAAAAAAAATTCTTTCATTGGACGATAAATTTGGCTTCGGCTAAATCACGAAGAGCTTCGTGACTTAGACCACAAAAATAATGAAATTAGATATTTCAGCGATAAAACTCTTTACGATATCCGCTCATATCTCTAAGTGTATTTACTTCTACAAATATGTTATTATCCTTTGATATATCCAAAGCTATTTTATTTAATTGGATAAAAAATGAATATTCATAATAAACCTCAATAATTATCCTTCGACTTTACTTCAAATTTTGTATATTATCTTACCATACAATAGTAACGTAGTAGCTAACGCATCCGCTGCCCTACAAGAGCTGGGGGTGTCATGGGACGAGACGACCGTTTACCCTAGCTGACTAGGGTAAACGGTCGTCTCCTGCTCGCTTGACACCGTTTCTAAAAAAAGTAATGTAATATCCTATCATAAAGTGACTTCACTTTAGAAGCAGTGGTGAATTTGCTTGACTGATTTACAAACTACTTCTATCAAATATGATTAGTCAATATAAAATGTATATGATGTAGGTACATTATTTTGTAATTTATTTTTACTAGAGTTTTGAAAAGTAAAAGCAAAATAGCTAAAATATAATTAATATTTTATGAGCCGGTTTCAAGTCTTTAGATGTATGCTTGTCTTGGATTTCGTGTTTTGTTTCTAGTAAACATTTACCTGGAATGAAAAATAAGAAATAAAATGGACTTTTATGTAGTCGGTTACACAATTTTGTTACTTAAATTCTCTCAACATCAAAACTTTCCAAAAAACTTCGCTGATGCAGCAGTTTTTCTGCATTATGATAGCATGCAACGACTTTTAAAACGAATCGCCGGATTGCATAAATGATTTGTTATCGTGAACCAACACCAAATTTATGAAGTAATAAATTAGGAGAGGTTATTTATTATAGCAAATTATTACCAGACGGTAATATTTACAGACAAAAATCGAATCATAAAAATAACTGAATAGAGTCTATATTTCTTATCAATAAAATAAGTTTATTGTTTATTATTTCAACAAGTGTAAATGCAATTTATAAATCCATATAGTCGATATAATGATATAATATATGTAGACTTGGATTTAGAAATTGCAAGTACAAAGTGTACTTGGTATGTCCCCGAGCTATTTCCAAATTTATAAGTTAAGCAAAGTGCCCTTGTTGTAGGTAATCTATCAAATTTAATGCTATTTTGGAGACGCTTGACAAATATTTGCTCCCTTATGGTTAGGGAATAAAGTTGGTTTTTTAGGAAAATGGCAAAGGTTGGGCGATACCATTACTCATATTAATGTTCCTACTATAAACAG
>JAAAKR030148719.1:0-13341 GCA_010014985.3 Delias pasithoe
TTTGTGTACGTTACTTAGTGTGGAACTGTAATTTAACATACCTACCTACTTTTTACAATCTGCCTGCGAGATAAATTTATTTAAAAATACACCCGGCCGTTTAAAATTATCCATAAATACTCAGTAGGTACTCGAAATCTATTTTTTACAATGAATTAATGTTGTTACCATCCCAAATAGTGTAACTTTCATATTTGTTGTGCCAATCTATTACATACATTTTCTTATTCCAGACAACTTTATAATTGTCGGATAAGTTATAAATCTGTGACAGCACTTATCACAGATAATTGTACGAACGCATTTGATGTGTACTGTTTCGGAGTTGCATTCGCGGCACATATTTATAGCGAAGACTGAGGAATCAGCTGAGCGCGATTCAAATCGAGTTTACGGCCGTGGCGCGCGCCGGCGCCGTCACTACACCTCGCATAACATTTTTTATGATAAACTTGTTTACACTTATTAAAAAGTTTTATAGCTACTGTGAATACATTTAGATTCTGCTACCCAACTATTTGCAAATACACATTTTGTGATTTCAATTAAGAAGTTTAAGTGAAGTGTCATAATGCGGAGCGATCTTCTATCACCGATTGAGCTGGAGGGTACTGATTACCTCCTCTCTTCGACTATTCGGTTGGAAGATAGTTTTCTTCAAATACTAGGTAAGTGCTGAATATATATTAACTATATAGTTCGTAATGTCGATAAAACTTTTTGAATTTTGACGAAAACGGCATAAACCAATGTTTCAATGCGACATTTTTCGGCATGGGCCCATCGTACATTTGTAGATGCGAGTTGGTAAGAATTTAATGTACCGCTAAATTAAACCAAATGCAAGAATTACACGTTACTTTTTTATATTTTACTCATTTCTATAACTCTTCTGTTGTACATGGTTCCTTAATTAGTAATTGACAGCGTTTTCATTTTTGTGCGTTTCATGTGGCAATGCAATACTATAGTAAACACGATGCAGATTGATAATTATGTCTGCCATCTGACCCTAGCTAATAGGCAGCTATTAATCTAAACTAAGTACGCTAGAATCGTTTTAATGAAATATGTTAACAATTCTGCTAGTTTCAACGTCGTCCGTTTATGTAGAAAATTATGTTTCTTATTTGAATCTTAATTATATTTTGGCTGTTTGCATAAATTCGCTATTATTATTTATGTTAAATCTATTAATGCGTATGTTATTGTTACAAATGCATAATAATGTAGTAAGTTGTTAATAAATAAGAAGGAAACCATATTACTTATTACATAAATCTTCGATATTATTTTTCCCAAGGCCTAACTAAACAGTGCGCTTTTTACTATTTTACAAAAACTTCTCTTCATACCTGTCATATGTTATATTATATGATATAAGATTTTCTTGTATATATACTTGAAAGTTTAAATATATGACTTTTTATAGGCAGCTACTGAGTATCGCTGAGTGACGGAGGATATCGGAGGCCGTTTAAGCGGCGAAAAAAGCCGGCGACATAACCAATGCGCGGACTGTAGCGCGATTGTCCATGGGCAGTAGTGTTCTCTTACCATATAAGAGTCAATCCGTTGACCTATGACATAAAAAAAGAC
The DNA here is from genome assembly GCA_010014985.3 of Delias pasithoe. Lineage (NCBI taxonomy): Eukaryota > Metazoa > Arthropoda > Insecta > Lepidoptera > Pieridae > Delias > Delias pasithoe. Next base: position 1,600 of record JAAAKR030148719.1, read on the forward strand.
TAACATTTCGAATTCAAGTGCAAATTTTCTAAAAAATTATTAAATTTGGATTTCAAACTCTGTATGTTAAAACTAAATATTAGTCGACATTATCTAAGTTCGGATTTAATTTAAATAATCTCAGAAGTACTTCTTAATTGAAGTAATCGACTGGAAAATTCATTTCGAGACCTAATGTATCTGTACAACATACATTATTTATGTATTTTCGTAATTTTCACTATCGAATAACTAGTTATAAGTGCTAAATTTACGTGCAACAAGTACAGTGCATACGTATTTGAAGGTAAACAAGATTTAACGTTTATACTTAAACAAAAAACCTATGAATGATCAAGACGAGGTAATATTTTAGAAAATCATTTTATAATCAAAATACTTTATGTTGAAATACAAAAATCCGTTTACATCATTATAGGGCTACATACTTTTAGCTCAGTTGGTGATGTAACTTTATGATCTTAGATGGCTTGGAATTATTCCTCTCTTTTATATAACGACAAATGTCTGGAATTTATACTCTTTGTACCTAATCGGAAAATTAAATATAGTAACTATTGGAACAAAAACGTATTTTGCTTGAGAGTGCTTCAAAAAAGTTTAGGGTAGCTAAAAGGAAAAACTAGAGTAATACAATGAGAAGGCGTTATTCATTTAAGAGAATAAAATATTTATTCATCAATTAGGATTTTTGAGAGCGTCATAGCTTATTAGTTTAAAAAGTCTACCATGAAGCGAGGCGTATCGGGATCGAATACCAGTCCGGACAACTATAACTTAATTTACAGTTTATTCTGTCTCTTGAAGGGCTTGACAGTGGCCGGGCCACACTGAAGCATATGCTACCACACTAATTGGGCCGGCTCGTCCGCAGTGATACCACGTGCTCACATAATACCAACCGTGAAACGGTAGTTGTACTTGAAATGGCACTTCTGCGGTGTTTCGTTGAGTGAGTGAGGATAACCGAGGCCCTTAAAAATGCCGCTGAAATGGCGTAAGAAACCGGCAACACAACCAATGCGCGGATTATGGCTGTGTTCTCTAACCATACAGGAGGGGTCTCCGTTGTCCGCTGTACCATAAAAAAAGGATTTTACAATCGCTTTTGATCATTGAGACGCTACTACCGGGTCCAACCCTACCCAAATTTGAGAAAAACTGGGGAAACAAACTCTCTATAGATCTAAATATAAATTTTAACATTTTGAAATTACAATACACATACTACAAATAACTATTCGGAATTAGATTGCGTGGTTTGTAAATAAATTATTATCTTGATCCTTGTTTATATTTAAACTTATATACAAATTCAAGAGCAAAATAAATAAGACATTACTTCACTATTCCAATATTATATTTCTACTTTGACATTATTTTGCCGGTTCCATCCGTAAACTATTTCATCTAATACTCCATAATCTAAAGTTCCATAAAAAGGCGAGTATAAAGATATAATTGTCGGTACTTGTAGTTCTCACTGGAAGGTAGATAGATAACTTTAGTTTGAGCATATTTAATATAACATAAGTTTAAAGAAGTACTTAAGCTAAAGAGCATAACGAAAAATTGCAGTTTTTATTTTTATTTAGTATTTTTATTTTGTTACCAAGCTTGTTAAATTGAGGAATTTAGTCATATTATTTATCGTTATATATATTTGACTACAAACAAGACAGCATACTATGAAGAAAAACACGTAATAATTTCAATTTAAATATCATGTCAATTTTTATTTACAATCTCAAACTTGTTAACTTGATTTAATTAAGCAATTTTGTTTTATTCATTATCTAAGTAATTAGATAACAATATATATTTTAAATTATATCATATTTAATTTTAAATATGGCAAAATACTTTTACATGCGACGAGGTTTTTTGAGAAAAAGGTTAAAATATTGGATTTTCAACATCAATCTACGGTTGAATCAATAAGATATATTTGATATAATAATAATCATTTGGTATATTTATACTCTATATTCTATATTTAAGGATAAATGATGATAAATGTGTTGTTTATTATTTATATTGTGAAATCCGGGTCATCAAGTTGCCTTATCTGTGGCATTTTTCATTTATATACTTACCTAAAAAGATTAGTCAGTAGGTTTTCGATCAAAATCATTCATTATAGATTATAAATAAGAAAGTTAAACTATCATGATTATACCGACGATAAATGCGATTTTTATTTGTTTATTTTTAAGAATTAGTTATTGTTTTCTCTTTCAATCACACTTCATATAGAACTTGGCTAACCAAGTGAAATATATGACGGTTAAAAATCCAGTGACTTGTAAATTAACTAAGATTTTTATTTATTAACATCTAAAATTCTAAAACATGCTTAGAGATCGGTCCAATACGATGCCTAAGACTGACTCAAAGAAACGCTGACATATCAAACATATGAATATGTTACATCCTCTCCTATACGGTGGTTAGTCTTGATTAGATATCATGAAAGTGTACATACTTTTGATAGTGGCATGGCCCACGTAAGTACTTAGGATCCCTGTATACGTTCCCTATTGCGCTATTTCCCAAGGGATCCCCTTCAAATTAGTCTTCCGGTGATACATCTTGTGGCCTATTTGTCGTATAGAATGTTAGCTGTTATTAATTTCTTTTTTATCACTAAATACGAAATCACAGAATCACACAGATTAATAAGAATATGTAGAAGCTTACAAGTTTCGGTCGAGACATATTAACATTTGGCGGTAATTTTGAGTTTATTGTTATTAGATAATGGCTATATAATTAGTAAATATTATGTTTATACGTTGCATTATCATACAAAATCACAGTTGATAGAATTTTCTCATGTTACCTAGTTAATTATAATTTTGTAGAGCCTAAATATAAATAGATACAAAGTTGTTGTAAGCGTTTTATTATTAAAAGGGAATGCAAACATGCAGTAGTGTTGCCAATAAATACATAACCTATGCCAATGAATAATGTGTAAATTATTCATATGGGATTTGTAAGTAAAAGGAGATTCATTATATAGTATACACGAATATATTTGAGCACCTACTTAGATACGGTTTATCTAATATATTTAACGTCGTATTTAGCAACTGAGTTCTTCGATAAGTCAATATAATTATCACTTTAAATTTAGGACTAATTTTTTGACGTCTAAGATTTTATTTTTATCTAACATTATAAAGTATAAAACTATGCGAGATGTTAGTGAATAATATTGTCAATTGGCCACGAATTTGAGGTTGCTTACGCTTTTTTTAAATCAGTCTCTGTGGATGTCATAGACAAAGATTTATTTAATAAAGCGCTTTTGTGATGGATCGTGACACTGGCAAAATCTTTATTACCGAGCCCAAAAAATAAGAAGTGGTGGTTCTGGAAACATATAAACGACAGCATAATACAATACACAACACAATTCTAAAATTATCTTATTACATATTTCGAAAACACTTACATATAAATGTTTTTATACATTCTAATGCCCATAAAGCAGAGATTGAGGGTGAGCTGTGGTAATACCTTACACAATCGGCCATCATATTATCTGACATAACATTATCATTTGATAAATAAATAAAAAATCGAAATTATAAATTAGTCCAATGCCATATAAATATATTATGTAATTATCTTCTCGACTTGTTCTTCAAAGTAGTATCATATTGTATAGGTACAATAATCTAATAGGTATATAGTTGTGATAATAACAAACAAAACAAGATACATATACATTACTTTTTATAATAAATGTTAAAATTATCTCTTTTTAAAGTATTTTTAACCACTTACCAAAGATACCGCGAATTTTATACTAGTAAGCATTTCTAATTGTTTTATTTAAAATTAGTTAAGTATAAGTATATTATATTATATAATTCGATATGAATTTAACAAATACCTATTTATTTCAATGAAATAAAGCATACAAGTTCACAAGTCAAGACAATATAAAGAAACACACATAACGTATAATTTACTCCATTATTCAACGCTAACTCGTAAGCGGAATTTATTAACCCGCGAAGGTCAAACCTTTGAGAAATATATTTTAAAGTTCTAAAGTTTTCACCCTTAAATAAAAGCCACAGAGTAATTTTAATTGTCATAACTGAATAGTTGTTATTTAGAATTGCCTTTGATGAGGACGTACTTTTAGAAATGGTCAAAAGTTCGTAGAATAGCCGCCATTTATCCGCTTTCCTGCAAGAAAACTATTTCAATTAATCCTTCAATTAGTGTTTCATCACAGGTGCACAGAAGGTATGAATGGATCGCGTCAAAGCAACGTCATCTATTTTAAATTGTGTAAGTGTCATTGAACGATAAAGAAGCTCTGCCAACTACCAGCTCTGCCAAGTGACGTTGGATCTCGATACATTGTGTGCATCGACAATGTTTAGTTCACAAATAATATGTAGTTCATTAATGACAACATGAATTGAACATTTTTTAATTTACATTGAGCAAACCCGTCAGCATTGAACAGTCAAAGCTACAGGCCAACGGCAAGAACCATACCTAAAAAGTCAAATAATAGTATCTTATCTTCTTAACCAGTTATAATACTAAATATTACTATCGCTTTTATATTACACGATCACTTCTAGATCTTAGACCAATTCTGTTTAATAAATCGGACAGGTTAATAAATAGATTCTGGATCTGTTCCAGTGTCCATATTCTTATATTGACATATTATAAGTGCAAATATGTTCAAAGATAAAGTTACAGTGGAGCAAATATCACCATGGAGATACACACTAATATTAGATTCTTCCAATTTCATGGCTCCAATCAATTTAATTCGAAATTATTGGGGTATGTTTGAAAACTTTAAACTAATTTATTCTAAAATGCGGAGTGATTATATCGTAGGTATTTTATTCTTTAAACTAAATATATTATACTATTTTGACGCCATCTACTGTCACATAATAGTTCCATTAAGTTTAGAAGGCTACAACTATTACTTATTTTGCGTAGATGGCGTTATAATAAATAATAGACCTGGAACTATCTTTAAGGCCAACCCTTGACGCCGTGTTTAATGTCACTGTCAATATAACATTGACGTATGTACAAACCTCTGGTTTTTATTATATACTTGTTTTTCCAACATGTATAAGTATAACCAAGTTTTTCACCTTTTCTATTGAAGTGATTTATATATTTATCATATCATTTCTTTTCAATATACATTTCAAACTAGAGCTTTTTGTGTAAAAATATGGGGTTGTGCGACGAAGGTAAGATGATCGTTTAACTACGTCACTGTCTACACGTAAACAAGTCTATTATCTCGACACAGTTAAAGCTGTTGCATTTCCTTTACATAAACTTTGTAAAACACCTTCAACCAATTGGATCTTAAAATAATGCAGTAGACTTTTTACCCAGTAGCATTACAAAATATATCTTCGAATTATAATCTAAAGTATTTAATAATCCAGAGTTGATATCTTTTCAGGTGATATATTTATTCAAATATTATTACTTATTGATTCAAAGTACTCTCATGTTTCATATGCGGAACTAACACATCGGTATTATGTGATTTAACATATGCTCATCATGTCAATAATGTGAATTTTCCATAGTATTAATAATGTTAACATTTTTTTTCAACTTTCCTCCTAGTGTTGTCCATGCAGTTTGTTCAAAGAAAATTTAATATTATGTTAAAAAATATTATACTCAAATATAATGCCAGTAAAATCTTTTGACTGGTCAGAAAAATAATTCAAGGATACAATGATTTTTAAATGTCTGAAAAATACCTGTTTATAGTCCCATTATAAAATAACTTTTAAATGTACAACAGCATCATATAAAATTACACATAATAAGCAGTGTTCCAGCTAGTAATTGCTGTCATGGCTGTGCTATTTAAGAAGGCAATTAGTATCAATTGCATAGTAGAATAGAAATTTTGAATAGAGCAACTATTCCTTTGGTGTTTTAAATTTTAACCATGCTTTTGTCCACACAGATATTAATTGCAGGTACTAATTTTATTTAATTTTAAAAAGAAATTATAAAATATTTTTATAGGTGTTTTGAAAATTCAAGATATAATATATGTGAATCATTGTTATTATGTATTAAAATAAAACAACACATGTTATGCTAATATTTTATATGTTAAAAAGGAAGATACCAATTTCATGTTTATTATAATAATATAGTTGGTATTTTATATATCTAACTACAATCGTATTACAGTTAAAAAATGTTGTATAAAAAATATAGTTTAATGTATGATAATTTTGCAAGTAATCAATTTCTAACATCTCATCCACTTCTAACCAACTGAATGGTAAAATGTGGTAAATCTTAACTATAATTATGATGCTTACACAACTCATTATACTAAATTATTGTGGATATTTTGCTTCATTAGTTGTACATATGTATTAGTTATTAATATGACTAGAATGGAGTATTTCAGTCATAATTTGATAAATGTACATTAAATTTATAATTGTATTTCCTACTAAAGAATATAACCATATGAGTCTCATACATGGCTTATTAATAACTTTGAGTCATAATAAATTGTAATATGTAATTATTATTGAAATTCCAGAAGCTAAGCATTGAATAATCATTCTTTTTTTATGGTATAGCAGACAACGGCGCAGGTAATGTAAGAGAACACCGCCGCTCTTGGACAACCGCGCCATACTCCATGGATTGGTTGTGTGAAACAGTGAAACAGTAGAAGTACCATTTTATGTACAACAACCATTTCTCGCCGAGTATTCTGTGACTCCGTGGTATTACATCGGACGAGCCGGCCCAATTAATTTCCAGTTGTGTTTTATTGTAACATTTGTTAACATTGAAAGGAATGGGTTTAAATATGCTATAAAATAAGAAGTAGGCATATAATACAAAGGTTGAGTATAGGCAGTTGCTTTTTTTCGAATCTAATCATAAATGACTACTGCAGCTTCTGTTGTGAATATAAATAGATAAAATCTTAAATGCTTGTGATTTTTTAAGATAAAACAGTAATAAACTGAACTATTGCTAGGTTAACAAAGACCTAATTCTAGTATGATTTAAGACATGGTTGTGGCCCATTGTTGACTGCTTAGTTATATTATTTCTTTGTAACACAACTATTGAAAGTCCATAGTCCAATAAATAATATAAACTGCAAATCATGATGACTCTACTATATTATAGACAAATTAGAACATACATTTTTTTGCTGTAAGCTTAAAAATAATCAATGCTGATGTTATTTAATGTATCTAGAGATCTCAAGATATTAATTTTCTGTTTATAACTTAAAGGATGAAAAGTATAGATAAAATAGTTTCTTCATATATTCAAAATTATTCTTAATTTGTCGTATGCTAAAAACTAGTGGTGTCTGCGAATGCATTTGTTTTTTTAATTGTTTTTTATGGTAACGGTGGCAAACGAGCAGGAGGCACACCTAGGATAAGCGGTTCTTCGCCCATGGACACCCCTAGCCCCTACAGAGCCGCGGGTGCGTTGCCGGCTTTTAGGGGAAAGGTACGCTATACGGAAGAGGGTTACCAAAAGGACGTGGTGAGGAAAATTGGCTTCCGGAGCTCCCACTCACCATACGAAACCTGGAGAACCAAATGCATAGCAAATGGCCTCACATCACGCCGGTAACCTGAGGGAGAGTGGTATCACACCGAACGTGCCTGCCCATTTGGCTGAAGCCCGAAGGCACCAGCGAGGCACTCCCACTTAAGAAGTGCATGAAGTCTGATTCGTTTTATAAAACAACTGTTAGAAATATTTTATAGAGTGGTGTAATGATAGATTTCCATGGCCCAACCGTTTCGCATATATCTTATAGAATCGTATATACGATCTTTTTAAAAATCTGACAAAAATTATAAAATGTATTGAGTAATGTTAGGTATTCTCGCTAAATTGTTCGAATTACGTATTTGTTGTATGAAGGTTGAGGTCAAAACTTCATCGACGTCATCAATTTAGCTTCGCTACTATAGTTTTGTACACAGATTTTATTCGATACTTTAATATACAATAGGGAATTTTAATTCGCGTGACCCTAACATGATTAGTTCGACTCATCTCCCTAATAAGGTACTCGTAGAAGTAAAGTACTTATTGTTGGTGTCAATAAACGAGTTTTTTGCGCAATGATAATGACGTTTCAAATTTGAGGGTGCTTTTATGGTTTCGCAATTCTTTATTTGATGATTAGCGTGGTGATGAATTTCTGATATGAATACAAAACCACTCGACATACAAATAAACATTACGTTTGGTAATTAGTGACTAATTCTCATAAGCAAGGTTGCTGTGGCAAAAAACGATGTAAAAACATCGTATTATATCCTTACATGTATAAATGAGATGATACGGAAATAGATGTATTGAGTGTATTTTAACCGACCTTCAAAAAAGGTGGTTACCAATTAGACGCATGCTTTTTTTAAAATGCCCGTGTAATTGCTTATACGTATGGCAATTATATATATATATGGGATATAAAAATAAACGCTAATTTACTCGATACAATGTTTTGGAATTATGAAAAAATCTGATTTCAGTTGAGTTTTTAGGGTATATAAAGGATTGAGATAGATTTTGTTACCTAAATTAAGCATTTGGGACTCATGTTTATCTTAGATATCCTGTCTATTGGTAATCCACAAATAAAAAAAGATTTAATAACGGTCTGTTCATTAATGCAAAGTATATTTTTATTTTGAATTACTATGTTGACGTTTTTAAATCGTCTTTCTATTTTGAACTTGTGTATTTCAGGTTTAACAACCTTTAAATTTATGCATTTCAGGTTTGGGTTATGAACCACTTGGTTATTTACTAATACATCAGATTTTCAATGCGAGTTTTTTTTTTACTTATGTTATGCTATAGCGGACAACGGAAGAAGTGAGTCTATACGGTAAGAGAACCCCGCCGCCTATGGACATGGCCATGGCCATGGCCAAAGTCCGCGAATTGGTTGTGTTGACGGCGTTTTAAGTCTTTTAAAGGGCCTCCGATATCCTCACTCACTCATCATAGTAGAAGTACAGTTTTCAGTACAACTACTATTTCACGCTGAGTATTCATTGTGCCCGTGGTACCACATCGAACGAGCCGGCAGAATTAGTGCGTCTCGCATATGCTTCAGCATGGCTCTTCCACGGGTATTGTTTATTATATAAAATATTTGATTCGTAGAATATAAACATAAGTAGATCCAGAAAGATGTCTATTAAAGGTGACTCTGAATGCACTTCGTTCCGATTTTTCAATCTGGAGTCGATTCAAGAGAATTAATTATAATTATGAAATAAACATTAGTGCATTTAAATCATTCCGTGTGAATGATAAGGTCCTAGGTCAATGCCTTATGTACGATATTCCAATATGGAGGAAAATTACCCGCCTATTATATACATTTTACAAGTATTTGAGTTAATAATTGTTTGTTTAGGTGCTTACCAGTATCGTGTTACTGTAGATTAGCTAATAAGAGTGTCAAATGTTAGATGTCTGTGGCGCGTGTTGTTTGCAAAGCGTTATTAATTATAAAAAAAATAAAGGTTTTGTATAGATATATACAGAGGTTTAAGAGACAGAAAAGAAAACGGAATTCTAGTGTTTTCAATCCATTGCCTATAAATATCACACTGATCGGCATATAAATTTAGTTATCGTCCCATAGACTATTATTTTGGTAATATATAGTTAAATTTATTAATACAATATCTGCGGCAGTTTATTAAATAATGATGGGAGTCAGGCGTAGCTGGTTCAAAATAAAACAGTAGATTGTCGATTGCCTTGATTTGATAAACAATATTGTCATAGTTAACCTTTATGTGTTTCCGTATTTTGTCACATTAAGGGCTCGATTAATAAATTAAAACACGTGTTAATTAAACATTATAAATTAGAAGGGCACTAAGATATTGAAAATAAGGTCGCAATTAGATAAGAGGAAGCCCCAAATGTATAATTCATCAATTAGCTAACACTAATTTGACAAAGAAAAACAAACCTTCGTTCAAATATTTGAGTTAAGAAATTTTTTTAATGCGTTTAACGCCTTTGCTCAAACTAATTTAAATTATTATTAATCTAATTACTTGTAATGTATGGGTTGGCCATCCGTGAGGGAATAACAAGAAAATAATTGCTAATTGCTAATCACTCTTAATTGTTTTAGAAAAGCATGTAAACAATATTATTATTAAACAGAGGTGCTTTTGTGGCTGTTACATTCAATTGGCCGTTATAAATCCGGGAATCAGTGTTGAACTTATTAATTGGGGCCTCGAGGTCCGAGATATCTAAGTGGACCGAATGAAAGATTGCCTCAACTCTGCGACCCTTTTGTCTGATAGTGAAGCTGTTTACTTGAAAGTGACTTATATTGTTATAACGATATTTTGCTTTTATATACGAACAATTTGTGCATAACACCGCTATGTGCACGTTTGTTGTAGCAACGTGAGCACCAGAGAAGTGGAGAATTTGTCCAGAAACCTTCAATTTGTGCATGGAAGAGAATAATATTTATTGTAATAATCTAATGTAAACAACATTTAACAAATGTATTAGATAAGATGTTCTGCGGCGACAAAGGAACAACGCGGGCGACAATCAATTACTCATCCGGTCGGCTCGATGATTCGCTGTACGGATAAAGCTTCATCAGCTGCCAGTGATGAGTTCCCAGTACGTATGGATCTACATCCGTTGCATTTCCGATAACACTCTGACTCACTGAGTCGCATCGCTGATCGGACACATTGACCCAAACGTAGAGCGCAGTCAGCAAATTCGTGTCCATTGAAGCTTGGCTGATGATTTGTGCCAGTCGATGGCTGGCCGCATTCGCGATAGGTCGTTTCTATTTGCCATCTTCTCAGAATGCGAGTTGCGGAGTCATGAGTTGCGAGTACCAAATAAGCATGCGATAATCGCTGTTGACATTTGTGAAGTGTCAGTATAAACAATTTAAATCACCTGTTAGCTAATCAGCGGTTATCGGCGCTCCGGGCGCAGTGGCTCAGTCACCGACAGCGATCCAGTGTAACGCGGTGTGTGTGAGAAATGCCAGTGCTTGGCTGCAAAATGGCGACGTCATATGAAGTGTGCTCCACCCGGTGCATGGTGAACGACGAGTACTTGATGCCCCAGCTGTGGGACAAGCAGGTGTCGAGCCCCTACGCCACCTACATGTGTAGGGCCGTGCCTGAAAGCTCCCAACCCTGCGTGGATACTGCGATGTTTTACAGTACATGTTCAATTTTTATTTCGAGTTTCAAACGCATGCTGAAGCGAGTGCTATCTTTCATGGGGATTATTATTATCGCGACGTAAACTGTGATAAGGCGAAAATTACTTATTTATTAACGAATTTAAACGAAAATCCAGATGGCAACAAATCGTAACATTGTTAATAATAGTCGTAATGCGACATTTTATCATATTTATTGACAACTCAAGGAGATACATATTTATGAAAAAATACGAAGTTCGTTTTTAGGAAGTGTTTACATTATCTTATAGATAAAAAAACTAGTTGATAGAAATTTTGTTTGTATGATTGTTGAAGTTACGCAAGACTTTAAATTATTATAACAAGGTGTGAATGATTCGGTGTTGTAAACATTTGGAGGTGCAGCACCGAATGTTTACACCTATGTCAACGAATTTTCAACATCACAACGTTCTTTGCATCGCCTATGTAGCGCATAT
>JAAAKR030149913.1:0-10525 GCA_010014985.3 Delias pasithoe
AATGTAAATGAAATTAATCTTATAACTTTCCTTTCCAGGTGTTCGCATACACCAAACGTAAGCAGATAATGTCAGATGATAATTGTCTGGATGCGGCCCATCCCAAAGGGCCCATCAAGCTTATTCGTTGTCACGGGATGCGTGGTAACCAAGAATGGACATATGACCCCAAGGTTATTCTAAATTTACCTTATAGTTTGCACGGGGTGGTATTGTAAAATATTTCGAAAACTTTTTTCAATGTTAAATATCTGCTGTTTCGGGTCAAAAGCTAAGTAAATAGTCAAATAACATCGCCTATTCATATTTTATTAATATGAAGGTGGCCTTTGAGCAAGACATGTTTTTTCCAATTTATTTAGTGATGTTTAAATTTGAAGATCGTATTTGGCCAAAAAACACTTATTTTTCATAATAATAATTAACTATTGTTCAAAGTGTTGTGCTTCATTCCAGTCACGCATAATAAAGCACAGCAACACTGGAATGTGCCTTACGAAGCCAGAGTCCGCCGACGTGTGGAAGCCCATGCTAAAGGCTTGCGACGGTGCCAGAGGGCAGCAGTGGCTCATGCAGCTTGACTTCAAGTGGCAAGCACGCAGGAGCTAGTGCAATACCCCTATAAGGTACTTCTCCGAACGAGGCCATTTTGAATTTTCATATTTGTTCACTTTGGACATTCCTTTGCGGAAGCAGATTTGTTTTAATTTGTCATTCTTGCTTTAGATTAATTTAAGTGTTATGTTTGAATGAAATTATATGTTTTATTCCAGAGTTGACAACGATAGACCACAACAGTCTTCCCCTATCGTTAAATATTAGATTCGTTTATTCCTATACCTAGTTTTATATCGACGTTGCCCTACGAATTTGACAATACAAGCCGTATTCCCTGAATTTGCTCAAACCGTTTGTTTGCTCTTGGAATTTTTAGGCTAAGTCATGAGACGATAATTGTAATCGTTAATTTATACTGATTTTGTGTACGTTTTATACAATTTTGATCGAGGTTTTATCTGTGCGTTGAAAATACTGGCATTTTATGCGAGGTTGTGATTTTTTCGTTTCTCCTTTATTTTTTTATTGAAAATATAAAAATAAACATACTTAACGAACTTTTCTCTCGCTGTGTTAAATTTATCGCCGTCACCCAAATTTGACTTTTGTTTACTATGTATTTCTTAAAAATGCCATTGTTTTCAAGGCTTTAGTAAAATTACGTGTCTCTGAAAACTCCCATATATTTTTACGAATTTATTGTTAAAAAATTCAGAATTTTTTATGCTTATTTATGTTTCAAGACTGTTGAAGTATTCAAGAGGTTTCACTATTTCCACTTAATAATTTTCTCTCTGATTCTGCTTTTTTGCATCTTCAAAATCATCTCATAAACTAACGCGCATAGATCATAAATTTCAACGTAATGCGTAATTTTATACACGTGGTGTTGCTTTGAAAGTTCTGAACCCGCTTTAAGAAGCAACGGTCTCTCTCTTTTTACACGACTTAAGAAACATTAAAGTGGAAATAGTGCACCAATCTGGCATTTACGGTTTGCAGGTGTTCACTAGACAGAAATTATATAGTTTTATAGGATCTATGTATTCACTAAGATTTTAACGGTAGAATTGATTAATCATATTTTGTGGCACTGTGCTGAAATATTTCCCTATCGCGCAGGGCAGGCTAGGGCACTTTCTGTGCCATATCAATTATTAACGCTTCATCATTTTACTAATATATAAAATGTTTTAATAACCCTCAGTTTTAATAAAACATCTTCTTAGTTAAGGCCCGTATTAGAATCCAAACTATTTTATATTTACCACATCGTTTTCATAGGTAATATTCTTTTATTTATCCCTTACTTGTAATTCACGGTTTAAAGAAACAATCTTGGCCTAGGTATCGAATTCATTTTTCAAAAATCGTTTGATTCTTATATAGCACAGATATAAATCGTAATATTTGGTTCATTTATGTCGCTTAACTTTAACGTATTATTGAATAGTTATTAATACGGGTCTTAATAGCCGAGCAAAGCATTCCTCGGAAGTTAAAAGTTACTATTCTCTTTATATTTTTATCTTTACTGCCAATTATGAGGAATTAATTCCGTTATATTTATTCAAATAAAAGAATTCTTTTTTTATATAAATATATGTTATGTCGCATGGTTGTTATATTATATATTTAATTTCGTTGCAACTGCAATAGAGTTTGTAACATTAGATATTTTTATAATATACTCGTATTTAATGTCATAAATCTGCACATGAATTTTCTAGCGGTAAATTTATACCCAAATTGGTGTAAAAATATAATTAATTACATAGAGACAAACAAGGACGACGACCCAATGTTTTAAATTAAAACTCATGACAACCAGAAGGCTACATAATTGACGAGGCGTGCAAATAATTAATTCGTATATAGCAAGCTTTTTAACTAATGCACTGATATTTGTTTATTTCATTTGAAACATTTATATAGAAGCTGTCTTTTTAGTGTTTCCGTTTGTTTTAAAGGTTCACATAGTATCTAATTAAGAAATCATGTGCAGTTTTAACTAATTACACATCTGCTGTTGCCTTAATTTGTATGTCTCAAATATCTCGTATTACAAAATGTTGAATTTACTCTTTATATTATGTAAGGATGAGAATAATTTAGTGCATATCGATTAGAATAGGCGCTGAATGGAATTGCCTATATCATAGTTAATCTAGGTAATAAATTTTATAATTACTCATGAACACCCTCGAAAGTTTATCTAAGCTGTCATGGTATTGAAGTGCCGATTTTCTTCAAGAGTATTGTCGCGTTTTCATAATAAGCGACTCTCGTTTTAGCAGATTCTGGCATTTCATGTACTTCGAGATTATTTACTTGTGATTGTGAGGGTAAATTTTAAAACTTATAACGAATTGAAATTTATTTGAGATTTTTTGTTCAAGTTTATTTTCTATTTATTTTGGCATTTACTTCTGCCACATCACAAATGATTAGTAATTAAAATATTAAATTTTCTATATGTTTTGTTATAATAGTTCTGTTAAAAAAGTAAAACAAACATTTCATTCCTATCAGTCTAAAAATATGTAATTATTGTAAATAATTTGTTATGTCCATTTCGTCCAGGTCGATGATTGCATCGAAAAACTATTTATTTATTAGAAAACAGAATCTCGAAGATTATTTGATTTGTAAATATTATTACGTGCCAAATTCAGTTTTTATATAATTTATTCTGTAATATTTCCCATTCCAATAGTCAGCAAAGAAATATAAAATTATTTTGACTGAAAAGTATCGTTTTTTTTGACACAATTATATGATCAAATAATATTTATAACTTAAAATTTAATAAAATATTAATGATATAATAAAAAGATACATTACATTTCATAATTTATTAACTTATGTTTTAACATAATACTTTAGTCCATCTAATCTATCTTAGACCTAATAAAATCTTTTCTGCACACACATTGAATCAATGAAACAACTTATTGTCAATAACATAGACAGAAGAGCACTAAAACGTGCCTTCTGAAACTCTATTACATGATTAGTGAAAATACAAACACGTAAGTCTCAGAATTAAATTTAAAAACAAACAAAAATTACACATGTCTCAAGATTATTTTGCACTCACAATGCTTATAACATTATAGGTATGTATGTGATGGTGCTGAAAAAAATTGATTGAAAATGATATATATACAAATCAATTGCCATTATATTTAAATTTTGACATTGTTTTCCATTTATATTTAAGATTATTAAGTATTGTGTGTATGTAAAATTGCGCAAATAAAAATAAAAACGATCAACGAAAACTGCGATGGAACTTGACAAAATCCGAAATTCGTAGTGTGACAATATTAAATTAATAAATCAATAACTAATTGCGTCCCCCAAAACAAGTATAATATTGTAGTATGTGCTATTATGTTCTTCATGCAGACTCAAACACAACCGCTTAAAAATATTCATGTGCACTTTCCAACCCATGGGCACTAAGTTCTTCCATCGGACAGGGTCTTTGGCAGAGCCGAGGAATTAAAGAAGTTCTACAAGGACCTCAAAAATGTAATACGAACAGGATTTTTTCAAAGTCAGCGAGGTCCATGGTAATCGATCTGTCAAAGTAAGAGCAATTGAAAACTATCTACGAGGGAGATGAATCCTATCAAAAGTATCAATAAGAAGTCTTTCACCAATAATATGTTACGTAGAATGGACCACAAACATTGCCTATAAGAAGATCCTTAACTGATAGGAAGAAAAATGTGGAGAAGTTACTGCAGGCCGTCTTATAAACTGGCAATACCTAGACGACCACCGCTTCTATCGGTACAAAGAACTCGTTTTCAATGTTCTATCCGTTTCCGAGGAAAAATTAATGACGAGAATCAATGGGATTGCCTGGAAGAACAGTGAACAGACAACTGAAGAACAGAGACACTTAGAATTTAAGATACCACTAATTGTGAAGCTATAATAAAACTTTGTCCAAGATTATTATTTCTTTTAGTACCCTATAATCCATACTTGATTAAAGTAATATTTTATGGACAAAACACATTTTGACTGTTATTTTTCAATGTGTTTTTAGTTCAAATCATGTTTTGTCCACAAGGTTCATGCAAAACGTGTTTTGTCCATTTTTAAATCGTTGATATATTTATATACAAGCCATATTTATCTATGACAGCCTAACAATATGATTCAACAGAGTTCACTTCAAATAATCAACAGAAAGTTATTCTCAATTGGTCAAAATAAAAAAGTGCTTTTTTCTCGGTTTCTCATCTGAAGAACAAATAGTCTTTTGATAGTTATCTCCAGATTTATAAAAGATATAGACACATTTACATTATTCCTATAGGACTTAGCGGGATAATGTACCGAGTATAGGAAACGTTCGTTCAAAACTAGGGGAAAGTTTTTTGGTAGTTAGTAGCATGAGGATTTACGTAATTATTAAAATAGGCAAAATTATGTTTATATACATCCAACCGAGCCTACAAATACACGACTTGTTTGGCGACTTGAGATCAACGTAGTAGCGACGCACTCACATAATTCTATTGCACTCACTGCGGAAATATACCACGTTTAAATGTAAAGAGCAGTTTTAGCTTTGTTGTTTAAACCATATTAATATATGACAAAAAAATCGAAATTTGCCTCTAAAACACACGAAACTTGTATTTTTTGAGAAAATAATTCATTTGAAAAAAGTGACCCTGAAACATAAAGACAACATTCCTAAGGAGATAACAAAAATAAATTGACTAGAATTAGCTGTGCATGTCATTCTTGATAAAAAATCACCAGTCAGACAATTTTGTAAATTATAGACGAGCGGTTATTTGGATAAGCGTTCCGCCGCTCATATGCATCTTTTGGCGCGAATGTTCATCGCATTTGCCTATGGAACTTTCCATGGACTTACACATAACTTCTTCAACCACTAAGTATTGTCCAGAAGTCAAAGAGATATAGGTCTCTTTAGAAATGCATATGTCTATGGGAGCATTAATATATATCCACACAGTTCCGTATATGTCTGCCGCGGTCGTGTGAAGTGACGTCACTGCGGCGCGTCATCGCCGAGAAGCCAACTATCGTTGTCTGCACGGTTCACTTGCTTCTTTAGAGTACAGTACAGCTTTATTAGGGAATCCTGGAATATATAGATTTATTCGTTTTAAAAATTACTTTTCCTATCATTTCTGGTCAGACTGTATTTTATATAACTTTAGCAAATTATAGCAATCGTATCAGGTTTTTCACAAAGTTGTAATATTATAGGGACAAAATATTGCACATCTTTACGGAACTAAGCCTATATCTATACCAGTATTATAAAGAGGTTAAAATTTGTGACGTTGTAGAGGGTAATGTTCTCATCTAAGTGAGCTGATCTGGAAAATTCTTTGATCAATAGAAAGCTATGTAACATATATTAAACTTGAAAAATCAAAAGGCTTCGTTTCAGTCGGATTTGCAAAATAAGCAAAAAAAGATGATGTTTCTTATGAAAGCAACCTTAACCATCCGGTATACATAATGGACTTGTAGAGAAAAGTAGCAGAGCTTGATAATGCGTATAAAAGTCCGCAACAGCACATATCCAACTTTCACATTTGTGTGGCAAAACAACATTTGCTGGTTCAGCTAGTTAAACATAAACCAACCTTCTCGTTTTCAAGTTGTATGATTTCCCTCTTCTGTCTCAACTCATCGTCGTCCATTTGTTCCTCAAGCTCTGATTTATGTTTGCTCAAGTATGCAAGCTCAGTTTGTATCTGAAACATTTGATTAATCTTAATATACAAAAATTAAGTGATATAATACGAGTATATGAGTATAAATATTTAACTAAGCCTGTTTTTGTTAAGTTTTACTATAAATTGTGTTAAAGAGAATATATTTATTGATTTTAAAGGAAATATATGATGGAGCAGACAAGAAAATAGGAGCAAAATAATAACCTTGAGATATTCCTGTGCTAACTGCTTGTGCTCCTCAAATATCCTCTTGGACTCCTCATTGTTGAGGTCCGGGGAGATGGGTCTTAGATGTGGGTCTAACATCATGTGCATAGAGTCGAGATCAGGGTCGGGTTCACTGGCTGGAGCGGCGCCTTCTGCGCCCGATCCACTGCTGTTACCTAAAAATGCATTTTCTTATTAGTTTCAAGAGTATATATATGCATAGTAGCAATAAAACATAATATTTTATTCCTTCAGACATGAAATGCAGTGCATTTTGCAATTGTTTTTTCATCTCGAAAAAAAGAAACTATATAGTTATCATACTGAAGCAAAGTTGCACGAAAACTAAATCTATGTATGTATCTGAGGATTCTCGCAATCTATTGTAGACGTATGAAAAAGACTAACACAAATCCTCTATAATCACCCTAAGGAGAGTTATATTGAATGTGGTCTTCGTTACGATAAAATTATTATTTTTTAAATAATTCGTTAAAAGTATTACTATTTTAATATATTTTTAGGAGTGTATTTATCAAAAAGTATAAATTATAATGAATATATTGTATATTTTCGGTGATGTATCTTTACATGGAATACTACTCTTTGAATACTGTGAGTCAAATGCAATCGCAACGTGATATTCCCATTATCGCATCAATAGCAGTTAGATAACGTAATAAGAATTTATAATAGCTTCAAAAGAAATCATACGCAGTTCTTTTGCAGGGTTAAATACGTCAGGAGTTAATTTTACTCCCGGTGCTGATGTCAGACGTTTCACCTAGATTTCAAAGTTTACGTTACCCGCGTATAGGTGGCAGCAGTGCTCAGCCAAGTAAAGCCCGGTGGAAACACGCGAGCAAAGAGGAAGACACTCAAATTCACGATCAAGGCACAAAAATAATTTCGATATATGCGATGCACTGACGTAAAAGGCGGCTAAAGAACTACCGCGTCAAGAAGCGTGCAGCGAGACTCACTGTAAAATATCCAACTACAGCTGACAGTGTCCCTGATGGTTGTGAGGACGGAGTCGCAAGGGTCGCGGGGCCAGAGAGGCGGGGGCAAAGGGGGCATGGCGCGTGCGCTCGCCGAGACACCGCGACCACCACTGCGCGACGCGCTGCTCTCAGCTCTGCCCATTGCCAGGCCAGAGCAGTCAGCGGACGCGGCGCTTTGTTATATCATCACCAGGTAGATGACAGGTGCGAGGATGCTTGCTTTCTAGTTCGTGTAATACCATAACTCGATAAACGGTGCGATAATCGATATTCATTATAAACAAGGAGTTCATTCTTCCGAAAGAAGTTTTAAATATTGTTAAATGTTCAACCAGAAAGAGGCCGACTTCGTTTCTATCGACTAAGAGTAGATCATGTGTGTCCCTGTTCTTTAATAAATATATCCCAAAACTAAAATGAACGTTTCAAATGCAAAAGTAGTGAGCTGATAATTTTCAGCAGTTTGAAGCGCTTCAAAACGCACCATATAGACCGCTCGCTCGAAATAAGAGAGCCGGGAACGGACGATGCAACAACAAACCGCCTCTATTCCCAGTGAGATGACTCAGCGACGTCAGTCCAAGCTAAATGCGGACACCGTGTGCTGCCGCCCTTCGTCAGCTTTTCTGCTCTTCGCTGGCAGGGCGGGATTTCTACAACAGGTCGATGACCCCGCCCACGCAATACACGAATTATGTTCTGGAATTGCAACCAACAGTGTGTCGATTTATATCAAGAAAACAATGCGTTTCGTTTTCGTAGTGATCTTACGCGTCCACTATTAAGTAAGAGCGAGCCGTCGATTGCAGCATCGCGTTCGGCCCCAACTCATAGTATTATTGCCCTGAGCAGGAGCCAAGGTGCAGTGCGCAAAACGAACTCATCGTGTAAACAATTAATGTGCACCTCTCTTTTGACACACGGAACACGAGAAATTGTTAATCATCTTGATCTCTTAACTCGCCCCGGCTAATTCAGGCTAACGTTAAATTGTTTCCTTCTAATATTATTTTGGCTATGACGGTGAATTGCCAAACACGAAGCACGTGCCCTTATAACGTAGTTGATTCGGTGTGCCAATTTCAATGTTTACGAAGTATAACTATCCTAAGGAGTGCCCAAAATAATTCGAGATATAAAACTTTACGCGTGTCGGAAGTGTACGGCAGAGGTTGTTTAAATTGCTCACTATGTAACACCGTGACTCATTCTAATCTATAACAAATAAGAGGTGCTATGCAAAATACATTTCACTCTCATACGCTTCTGATATTGTCAATACCGCAAACTTCACATCACCCATGTCATTTACGTACAAAAGTATCGCGTGCTCTCGCTAAGTTTGCCTACGAAACGGCCAGAAAACATTTTAGAGCGAATAACATAATGCATTGCCGTCAGCCTGTGTAGTGTTTCAGCATATGTGGATAATTATTGCGACAAAGGCGCGATAATTAACGTCTACGCACGCCGCTGACGGGCATCTGGCATACCGGGCTCGCTGTTGACTGATCGTCTCCGGGCAATCGTTAGATCATGACTAATACACGACACATTTTACGACTACGAAATCCACGAACCATAAAACATTAACTCGAGATTTACGCCATCTTTTTATATTTGGCACTCCGTAGTGAACGATAAGCGTGGAAAAAAATGGACTTCCAATTGATAATTGCTTAATACCAAAATTAGTGACCATTTTTATCTTATAAATGTATCGATTCTATTGTTTAACAGTTTACTCGATTTATCTGTGTAGAGGAGATTGAGGATGGGTAGTCGAGAGATATGGGAACCGTGTAATTCTAAAATTTGATTATTTCCCCAATTTAGTATGGTTGATTCTTTACCGACCAGTAACATTAATTGTCCATAGACTGTCAGTCATACTTTATTCAATCGTTAAACAGACCCATTTCTAGAATAGACGTTTATTGCGTCTATTATATTATATATATTTCAAAGAAAATAAACGAAGAACCAGCAAAAATATGTGTATTAATTTTATTGTATTTGCCATTGCATATGTGCCAATTAATAATTTATTCTAAATAATTTAAAACTATCTGCCAAAATTAATTAACGGAAATATTAGAAGGATTAATTGTAAGTATGACAGTCAATTAACAACTATTACCTAGTAAATTTTTCGAGAACTTTTAATACTTCAAAGATTGTTCAATTTTATTATTATAAAATCAATCTCTCCAACGGGATTACGTAAACATGTTAGCGTGATGGCCGTTTGACGCTTCCTTCACTTTGATGGGCGACACTAATATGTATTCAATTTGGGAGCGTCGGGACAGCTCTCAGACAAGTTGATCAAGAGAACCGTTGAGATATTTAATACCGGTGACACATTCAAGTTTGGATTAAAAGTTCCCAGATAAAAGAATCCGCAGGCATCTCAAGAAGAGAGCTGTAATTAGGTAGGCAAGATTGAAATGCTGACACTCACTTTAAAGTCGTGTGCCAAAAAGCAGAATATACAAATTCTTAATGTTAGATTAACGCTGGCCATATGACAGGCACGTAGTGGTACACAAAAAAAAGTCTGATTCATCCACACTTTCATTCGATACGGAAATATCTGTACGAATTTAGGTGTCCTTGTACCGTTTTATAACAAAAATATAAAGGACAATAATACTCAGCTGAAATTAGTGATGAGACATTGCTAATAATTTATTGGCAAATACACCTTAATATATTTAATACACGCAACGACGACGTTATTAAAAATACGACAGGGTATAATTTTGTTTCAGTGAATCAACGCACTGCATAATATATTAACCCTAACAATAACTTTCAACGAAATCGTGGGCAAAAGCTACTACCGCTTTAACATTTTCTTTACTCATTTAAGACGTAGAACTATTTTTATAACAATAAGTAGTCTGTGCTTTAAGAATTAAATCGAGTTCTTATTTCAAGAAATGATTTTCAGGGTTTTAAAGTGAATAATGGCAAATCCAAGGTTCTAACTACGACCGCTCTGACTGA
>JAAAKR030150019.1:0-11999 GCA_010014985.3 Delias pasithoe
CTTGGCAGGCGGGTTGGCGATAGCAGTTAGGTTCAGTAGTACTTGGAGGACGCTGCTGCCTGTCCTCCGGTGCTATCCCTTAGTCGCCTCTTACGACACCCACGGGAAGACATGGAGAGAAACGCAATTCTAAGCCACGCCTCACGGTGAAATTCTATTGATTTGAATCAACAATTGAAATTAATTTACAGGTAGGAAAGGACTGTTTATAAAATTCTCAGGAGCAAACGAAATGTGTATCCAAACCATCTTCGGGTTGCATACAATCCATGAATTTGATACTAGATAAATAACTTCACATCTTGGTCAAACAATCCTTTAGCATCGCGGTTGAAAATCCAGAGAGACTCAGTTGTAAGTACTTTAGCTAACTTCCTCCTAGTACTTTGACATATCGATTTCTCAATACACACGACCGTCCCGTTTATAAAATTACGTTAACAATATGCTTCATACGATATATCAACTAAATCTGTTGTGAAAGATTTCATATATTTTGAGTCTCGTAACTAAGTGGTTTAAAAAGTACCATGAAGTGCGTCTTCTACATGGTAAAAGAACACAGCCGCCCATTGACTACCGCGCCACAATCCGCGCATTGCATGTTTTGCCGTCTTTTTACGCCACCTAAGCGGCATTTTCAAAGGCCTCCGATATCCTCACTCAGCGAAATAAGTAGTGCGTTAGGATATGCTTCAACATTGGTCTCCCACGGGTGCGACAGTATTAAGACAGGTCCGGCCATTGCCAAACCTTTCCAGAGACCGAATAAATTATAATTGTCCGGACCGAGATTCGAACCTGTTACCTATCGCTTCGTAGTAGATTTATAAGACTATTCAGCTACTAGGCTCTCTAAAAGTATTTTAAGAAGAAGCGGTTTTGGGCTCCAAGAGAGCGGGAACACAAGATTTTCTATAGAGGTTTTCATATTGTTGAGGTTTGGCTTATCAGACTTCTACTGTATTTATAATTTCTTGTAGATTTACTTTAGGAACTAGCATTAACGGCCAAATCCCAAGCGACACTATCTTTCATGAACTCTCAATATAACATTTATTTAATAAAAGCACTTGCACTTTACTTAATAATCTTGAAGAAACGCAAACAATTTCATTGAAATTATTTACATACTTAAGGTAACCTCGCCGGTGGCGGCGGTACATATTATATATTATTTTTATATTGTATTGTCACAGTTTTGTAAAAAGTTTAACGGGCAAAGAGGCCGTCCATTCCCGCGTGAGCCTTTAAAAGGGAGAGGGAAGGGGGAGAAAGAGGAGGTTGGACAAAAATCACAAGAGAGACGGAGGAAAGATATCTATAAGTAAGATATATAAATATCACGTGTACTTTCTTTCATCAAACACACAATTTCGTTTAATGCTAGCTACATACACTTATACGAAACAAATAATATTAATTAATCTAATACGTGCCATTACACAATATTCATTTATTACTTTTAGGGACATCAAACACAGCCTTCAACCTATCTGTCTAGACATTTTTATCATGACCCTTTATTTCAGAATATGATAAGATTACAGCTTTAAATTATTATTTAAAAATAATATTTTGAAAAAGTTCTTTTTAGGTACGTACTAAGAGTACGTGATGTTCGATGAGGTTGAAAATCCTAATGGACGGCCCAAAAGCTGTAAGTGACAGAACATTTATCCCTAACAAGGGTCAGCGTCACCAACGTCCAAGGAAACTCGAGCCACGCTCCTTACCTTCGCAATTGTCATTGGATGCAACAGATGCGACGTCTGAACAAGAATCGGGTTCCAGCAGATCCTCCTCACTGAGCGCCGGCACCTTCGACATTCTGGCCAACCTCAACTTTTTGAAGCGCTCACGAATCTTGCTTCTCCGACGGCCGGACCTATGAAGGTTGCTGAGGTCTGTTAACCTAAATATAAACTATCCATGAGAAACTGTGCTATCAATCGTGGGTTTGGTTACTCATTACTGGTACTGTATATAATAAAGATATATCAAGTTATTTTTTTTCATGGTATAGCGGGCAACGGAGCAGGCTCCTCTATAGTAAGTGATCACCGCCGCCCATGGTCAAATGTACCGCAATCCGCGCTTGGGTTGTGTTGCCGACTTTTTATATAACTTTTACTGTATAATTTCAAGGGCCTTTTCTAAATTAATTTTAACCTTCATGAGTTTATAATTCACATAACAAGCTTCTTTACAGAGGCTATGCTTATACTACATACAAATTTTTGTATATTGAGTGTTTACTTATACAGTGAAATTCACCACCACCATTTAACATATTCTTCGTAAGCCACATCTAATCATAAAAGCTCCCACATACATAAATTCTATATTTATAACCATCTCAGACACTAGCCTTCTTTCGTATCCATTCGTATGGACATACAAATCAAAGCATATATACGAGTGAATAAACAATGTTTTCAATAAGAAGCACGTAAACCCTAACAATAATTTTCCTTAGACAAAAAATAACTTAAAGAAAGTTTCGGGGTGTTATCCGACAACTGAGAATTCCAGTTAAATTAACAGAAGTATAGTTTAACTTAAAAAAGTTAAGTTAAACTACAATAATTAAGTTTGACTTGTGTCTCTTGTTCCCATCTATACTCAAACGCAATCATGTAGAGGACATGCACACCATCCTATTTAAACCTAAATGCATCTATATTTCTCTTGAAGACTATTTACCAATCTATTTCTTTTCCATCATTATTTGAATGTTCACTGCTGCTGCTTGAATTACCAATCGAATCCATCTGTAATTATTATTATAACTTGAAATCTCTTTAAAATGAAAAACATCTGATTTATATAGTTATTTAATATTATTAACAAACATGTGAAGAATTATGGAATGAAAAAAAACAAAGATTATACAATGTTGTACATAAAAAAAAAGTTAGACTTTGAATCCACATTCTAATTAGACCACGTGAATCTTATTACACATAGCAATAATTTTTGAATAAGATAGCCTACATAAAGCCATAACTTTTGAGTTTATGTAAACCTAACCTTGGTTGAATGTGTATTATCCTCTGATGTGCCTCTCACACTATCTTCCATTGATTTTGTTTCATCAATTTCATGTGAATTTGAACTGGTTGAATGTGAATTAACCTCTGATGTATTTCTCACACTCTCTTCCTTTGAATTTGTTTCATCCATTTTATCTGAATTTGATACATCTGAATTTTGCTTTAATTCTTCTAAATCACGTCGAAATAGATTTTGTCTTACCCTTTTAATTGTGTTATGTAGAAGCTCATCTTCTGTATCTGAGCTTGACGAGCAAATCAACAACATTTTTTTAGCAGATACATTGTCCATCATGCTCTTTTTTTTCGATATTTTTGTACTACAATTACTTTTTTTAATTTGTGAATTTTCAGTTATGTCAGGTGTTCTTAATATTCTATGTGAATTTATTTGCGTTTCTTCGTTTTCTATTCTATCATTACTTTTAAATTCTAATATTTCAGATTCATCACTATTTTTTTCTTTATTATTTTCATTTATATGCTCAGGTTGCTTCCTACTAATCTCTGTGTTATCTTTCGAGGTTGAGTCAGACTCAGAAGGTAAGTCATTTACAATCGCACTAACATCATTATATTGTTGGTCAGATTTTTCTGAATCTGAGGTATTGACTAAAGACTGTTTGGTTAACAATATTTCATTAATGAATGAAGAGTCTAACTTATTTGATTCATCAAAAGATGTCCTTCCTTTGCTGGAGTTATTTAGAATATTTGTATCAGATTTAGAAGTTACTTCACATATTGTAGTTTCATTTTGAATTATTCTTTTTAAATTCAGTTTTTCTAAATATGAAGGTACCAGTTGAGGCAGTCTAGTAATATGTATACTAAACTTTCGAGCCTTAAAGTCCTGCACTTCTTTCATAATTATTTCTTTATGTTTTATTTTATGCTCAATTTTTTTAATTTGTCTCAACCTTTTTTTTTTGTTTTTTAACTTAACAGTATTACTAACGTTTGTTTCAGATTTTAACAATTTATTGATATCAACACATTTAATAAAAATTTTATTGGGTGCATTTGAGTTTACACTTCCATCACTATCAGAAGAATCTGCATTTATACAATTTTCAGACTTAGTTTCAAAACTATCTGTTTTATGCTCATTATTACTAAGTGGCACATCTTTTTCTTCTGCAATGTGGTCACATAGATTTGTTTCACTATTAATTTTAGAAATGTCAATTTTTTTTTCATTTTTGTTATTATATGATTCCTTTTCTGAATTTGAAACACTATATTCCTGTGACATAGAACAAATTACATCCCTATGAGGAAGTTTTGTATCTAATGAATTTATATTAAGTGTTGGACCAGTTTGTTGCTCAGTACTGCTTTCATTTTTATTATCATGTCTACTCAGATGAGACATTTTAATATGGCTTACAGAAATATTATTAACAGATGAAGTTGTACACTGAAGTATAGACTGTTCTTTTTGGTAATTTGATATAGTAACATCATTAACACTTTGCTCTGCACCTTGGTTTTCTTCAAGCACATTCGCACCTACAGTTGACTTTTTATCGTTTTCTCCATAAATAACAATGCTATCATCAAATTTCACAGACTTGTTACATTCAATATTATCTTCAGTACTATTATTAGATTTCATTCTTAATTTTAATAACTCACATTCATAAAACACCGGATATTTATCTACCATAGATCTTGGCATTTTAGATGCTAATACTTTAGCAGAAGTGTAATGTTTGATATTAATCTGTTGTCGTATTTTAAGCCTTCTTGAGTTATATACGAAATGTGCGTATGTACTTCTAGTTTCTGAAGTAGGACTCTGCTTACCACAATTATTTCTTTGCACGTTTGTAACTTGAGATAAAATATTATTCAAAGTAGATTCAACAATCCCAATCGATTTTTTTGACAGTTCACATAATGTGAAAACTTTATCGATAAGCTTCTGCACAGCAAGAGTATTTTTCAAGTTATCTTTTCTTATTCTTTTACTTTTTATGTTTTCTGATCTTTTGTGAAGATTATTACCAAGCTTCATCAAATATTCTAGAGAACCACTAAGCACATCTTTCACTGACGCCGATTCGGCCATTTTTATAAAACATTAATATATCTACGAATAAGTTTAGTATAGTTTAAACTATGAATTATTATATATAGCAGACTTTTAATAACATTTAAACAACATTAAAAAATTTCACCGCGTACAAACCAAGAATGTTGTAGGCGTGAGTGTTCTTTTAGCGTCACTAGTTATAGTGACTAGACGTGGGTCGTTACGTCGGAGAAACGTAACTAGTTACTTATTCGGCGTCATCACTT
Source organism: Delias pasithoe (assembly GCA_010014985.3). Taxonomy (NCBI): domain Eukaryota; kingdom Metazoa; phylum Arthropoda; class Insecta; order Lepidoptera; family Pieridae; genus Delias; species Delias pasithoe. The sequence goes on from JAAAKR030150019.1 coordinate 5,361, forward strand.
TCGAAACAAGTGTTTTTTTGTAGGTACCACTCCATTATATTCCGCTATACGAAACTAAATTAAAATAAAGATGAATAGGCTTTGTTTTATTTTCCCAAAATCGACAAGCTGTAAAAAATTTACAGTATTAAATTCGCACTCAACTCGGTGAGTACCGTTCGGTAGCCCATGTGACTTAAATCACCGCGACGGCCCAGGCCGAGGTTCGAGTCTCGCAGGAGACGCCCTTGCGCTAGTCGCGGTATACAAACAAACTCCGGCGAGCTATCCCGCTCGCCTACACAGTCCGCGTTAAGCTGGGAAGGCCGTATGGCCATACAGCGAGTTAGTCAATCACAAAAAAAAACTAAATAAAATATGTTACTGTTTTGTGTTTTAAGGTAGAATTACATCAATAAATTAACTTTTTAAAATAGAAATTAACTTCCCTTCACACTTTAGCCAGGCTTTAGGTCGACTGAATTAAATATTTAAATGTATTTTTGACTAGTCTTTACTATGAAACTTAAAACTTTAATGAAATTATTAATGCAGGCGTACTTATAAGTTAATTTAATTATATAAACAGTTATTTACAACTTTTTTACACTTGATATATTTATCTAAGTGGAAAGCAGGGCCTCAAAAATCAACAAAATGCTCTAAATTAATTTAAATAAAAAAATTACAATTTATAGCTATAATTCATAACAATTCATAAGCCTATGGTAATATGTGAATGATATCAATAAAATATGCAACAGTGCTTAGCTGTCCGGACGTGTAAACCTAAAATTACTACGTTTAATAAATAATTAGGATTCATGATTCTTGGTGAGCTGTATTTCACTGTCATTTGTTTTTGCACTTTTATTTAAACTGTATAAGTTATTTTTTTTACTATTTGGATAATTACACAAAAATCTTTTTAGGTCTAAGTTAATATTTAAATATATCAATCGGGCAACTTTGTGTGTCTTCAATTGTGTGCAGCAGTTATTAATTGTGAGTCCCGTCTTGCTGAATATCCTCTCGCATGGAACTGAAGTTGCCATTATGTTACCATACTTGAGTAGATGCATGGCAAAGTTAGGAAAAATGTGATGATCAAGATTAAAATAAACCAAGGTGAAAATTTGTCTTATATGGAAGCTGAGGTGGATTGGTTGATTGCGCTTGGTTTTCTCCATTTTTCCGCCGTCTAATATCGTCTGCAAGTATTTCTTCCAGCATTCTTTTGGCTTTTGCCGCGTCATTTCTGTCTGAAAATACACTGATTTTATATCGCGGATACAAAAGTGTGCATATTGAGAAAGTGCCACTTCTCTCAATACCTTCAAATCTTTTATCTAAGCCTGTCCGAAGTGCTGTAATTACCGTAATTGTTGTAACGGTAAATCTTTGCAGGAGCAGTTAGACACTTTATTACTGGATTCTTTAAGACATCGTGTCATGACTATGATGGTACTGGCTGTCATATAATTTTCACCACTCATAGCTTACCTAGCTTCGTCGAAAGGTTTAAAAACCGCGCACAATTCATGGAACATTGCCCATTCTTCGACAGATATTATTGGTAAATCTTTTTAAGGACTGCAACAGTGATTTTACAATTCTACAAATCGCTGTAACATAGCAAAGTTCCATCCGGTAGGTACTTCTTGTATCAAGCGCTTTCGTGTCACATCCGGCTTTTCTTGTGATTGCGTTTTTAATAGTTTATCCAGCGCTGCTGTACTTGTTTTAAAATGTCGGACGATGCTTTTAACTTTGTCCAAAGAAGTTTGAACTAAAGTCAGGGCATCTTGTACTATCAAATGCAACCTATGGCCATAGCACCCGGAATGCTTCCATCCTATATCAATTATAGCCTTTTTTCACTCACAATAATAAAATTTTATTTATTACTTTCACGCATTGGTGATTTCGAGCAATGCAACTATTATATTGGATATTCGCGCTGCTGTGCGTATCCTTAAACTCTGCACATTTTAGAATAAAAATGTTTTAAGCACATGGTTTTTTTTTGTTATTTAATGCTCCAAAACGGCAATGTAAGCATCATTGACCCGAGACGTCTATAAATCTGTTGTTAGAGATAAAAATTTAATATCGTTTATTTATTCCTATTTCATTAGAACTGTTTGGTTGTATAAAGTAGGAATTAGAATGTTAGTTTTTCGAGATGGTAACTCGGAATGGAGAATAACTAGTTACAGAACACTAGTTTCAAAACTGGTCAAAACTAGTTTCGTTACGTTACTATGAAACGACGTAACGACTCGTCTACAATGTTGCCAGTGACAAATTTGAATATTGCAATTTAAGTACTGGCAAAGTACAATTCTAGAACATTATAAGGCAAGTTATTTGAAATCTTAAAAGTATCGATTAATCAATTTATATTAAATTTTGGTATAGTAACTCTTTATTACTTTATTACTCAGGCGGGTCACTAAAAATGATAAAATATTATCGCTTAGATAATACAATATTTTAAAATTAAACAATGCCGCTATGTCGTAAAATTTAAAATTAATTAAAAATTTAAAAATTAACATTTATATGAAACAAAAAATTAACCATAATTAGTGGCAAAACTAATATAATAGCAACACTGATTAAAAATATTCGAAAAAAACCATAGACTAGACAGAAGATTCATTTTTAATTTGTTGTTGCAATAAAAACAGTCAACAATCAGTAACAAGCGCCTTCGTTAGCAAAGCCTATTTAAAAGAGCAGCCATAAAATTTAATAATAATTGCACTGAGCTTAAACGCAGTAATATTAACAGAAGCAATGATTTATTAAGTTAAGATATTGATCCATCTAACCGTAAGTTATACCAACAAATCCAAGGTACACATTACCTGATATAAAAGAGAGGAGTAAGAAACAGAAATGACATATAGGAGGGTCGTTACAATTTTGCCGGGTTACATGGTTTGCTAGTGTGCTATACGAGATATAGTATACACAACTACATTAATTATTATAAACAGCGCCCAGCGCTTATTATAGTAGACGAACTTAACTGGTAACTTTTTCTAACAGAAACCAATAAGAAATATGAGTTTATATTAATTCTACCTGGATATTGTTTACTCATACTTAATTTTAATCCCGTAATAGTAAAACAAAAAATTATAGGTACTTGCCCATTTTTTGTACTCACCTTTCATGTAAATGGCTGAACTGCTATTTAACAGAATAAGCGTAAACAAAAAGACATTCCTCTTACTCATAGCACATTATTCATCACAGATAAAGATAAATAATATTAATGTAAATACATTTTAACACGATTTGATAGAAAAATCGGCGATTTCAAGCAAGACAAGTTTGCTACCTATCCAAAACAGTCGTGAAAATAATGCATAGAGAAGTCAGACTAATGTCAATAGACACTTTCATTGTCTATTACTACCACAGTAACCGTAAATCCTACAATTGCTGAGTATAACCTGTTGCTTTTAGTTGCATCTTTTTTTAAACTGCATATAAAAGTAGACTAACCACATAATTTACAAATCTAATAGAATAGTTACTTATTAAAAATATTAGTAAGTTTTTTTAAAATATTTCTATTATATGATCTGTACTCTGTAGTATTTTTATGTATGGTAATATTAATATATGATAGTTTATGAGTTTGATTGTGTAATACAAAAATATTTCAATATTTGAAATCCTAGTATCAGGAATCCGCAACCCATCACAGTTTTCTTCTTTTTTAAATGTGGTGAATGTTATACCAGTAATTATAATTTTTAAAGGCGAGAATTTGAACAAACCTACTTTGGAATTAAATCTAAAAAATGTTTCTAAGGTCTAGTGCTAAAAGAATTACTGTAGTAATTGCAAGGTGTTTTAGTGAAGGTTCTCAACAGAATCGAGGCTCTATACCATCTTCTCAGGATGTTCCTGGATTGAGCAATGCAGTAATACATAACACATCTCACCCTGTTGGACCAGGAGTGGATCCGAGTAAAAATGGACCGTACAAGGTCCCAGAGTACTTTTGCTATGATAATATGAGCTTCTTCGAAGCTGAGAAAGAGATGGCTAAGTATCGACTGCCTCAACCTTCAGCTCTCAAGAAGTAGCAATAAAGTTCATAGATATTATTTATTTTCATTGATTTTTAATACAGTTTAGCTCAGAAATGTGATGTTTTAATTTACAGATCTAATCAAATACCTTTGCTATTGTTATTAAATTTCCTCATACATATCTATAACGATTAAATGATGAAAGAAGTCTTAATTGACATTGGATATGTGGTTAATTACTTTAAAACCAAATTTTGCAAAAAAAAATCTGAAATTTAATGGGTAATTTTGTAACAGGTTTTGATTTACAGAAATATAAATATATAAGTTACCTGTGGAAGTACATTGAAATTTCTATTTGGATATGAAACTGCAGCTATTTCTTAATATCTTCAACAATTATTTTTAAATTAGTATTATGAGGTGAACACAGTCAAATTATTATGTTTTTATTAAAACACTGATTTTTATTTTTCCATATAAGAACTATATGATCATGCATAGAGATTTTATAAATAAAAAATAAATGAAACAAGAGTTTTTAGGGTTTACATCTTTTAAAATCATTATGATTTACTCAAGAAATACTATATCTACACCTAAATAACATGAAATGCAGTAAAAGAAAATTGAAGCTTGATATTTTTAGCAAATGCTAAAAACTTGTTTACATAGTATTTGAAGACCCATTGCTTACAAAATAATTCTCTGAAAGAGTAGACGCTGGTTTAGGTATAACAGCATACTCTTCCATGGCTTCATGTTACTTCTTTTTAGTCAATTTCTCTGACAGATCATCAAAGGAAGGATCTTGAAGGTTAATCATTAAGCTGTTGCCAGGCAAAAATACCCTATTTTGTGACTGAGCAATCATTCTAGAAATACTCTGAGCAGCTCTAATTTTACGTAATTTAAGGTAACCAGGGTTCATTCCCATGGCTTTTCCTAACATTTCTGCTGCTTCAGCCTCCCCTTCTGCTTGTACAATCTTTTGTTGTCTCTCTTGTTTAGCTCTTTCCACTACAAAAGCTGCTCTCTGTGCTTCTTGTTGTGCAACTTGTTTTGCTTCTACAGCAGCAGTGTATTCCTTTCCAAAACTCAATTCAGTTAGAGATACATCATCTAAAACTATGTTAAAATCAGCAGCACGATCCACAAGCTCCCTTCTAATGAGCAATGACACTTGCTGACGTTGCGTTATTAGCTGAGAAGCATTAAATTTGGCAACAACGGATTTCAGTACTTCATTGCAAATTGATGGTAAGACCTTCTCATCATAATCAGTTCCAAGTTGTCTGTACATTATAGGGAGATTTTGGGAATCTGGGCGAGATAAAACTCTTAGGGAAATGTTAACCATTTGCAAATCCTTGGATCCTGTGGGTGAAGAAATTTTCCTAGGACGCGATCTGATATCATAAATGATTGGGTATTGGAACCAGGGAATTCGGAAATGTAAGCCCTCAGCCATAACTTCATTTTGAATACCTCCAATTCTGTTAAACATTATAGCACGATGACCACCCTCAACAGTAAACAAGGATTGAGAAACGCCATAAGCCGCTGCACCGAGTACTGCTGCTACTTTCATACCAATACCTAGTCCCGGAGGGCCACCTTTCGCAAACTTTCCAGCCATATCATTAAACTTACTTTGAGCCATTTCTACGTTATTTTAGAGAAAAAATGGTATATTTTAATTTTTACGGAATTATAACCTATATTAATTTTCGGATCTGATTGTGCAACTCCAATGAACATTGAAATTTACACACATTTAAAATGACATATGTCACTACTAAAGATTTAAACATACAGACTATAGTTTCTTGTAAAAGGATAAAATATACTAGAAACGTATTATTAAAAAAAAATTGTGTAACAACACTCTCTCATTAAAAAATAAAGCAAAATGACTATTTTTGTTATAAATTTAAATTAATTTATATTTATTTAAAGGGACTCGTGATTGCCTGATTAAATAGTCGAAAGTAATAAATTTTCCACTAGATGTCACGACACAATAATGAAATTCTTTTTAAACTGATGACATAGTAATTAGTTACAATTTAAAAAACGGAAAGTACTGAAAGTAGCTGCTTACTGCTGTTAAAAATAACGAATAACGATTATAATCCATAGTCAGCCATCCAACTACAAAAACAGTCATAAAGTGCAAGACATAATATGCATATTAGTAATTATTATTGTGTAACCTTCCAAAGCGCACAGCGCAGACGCGAAGGCGGTTAAAATTCGTAGACATTTGAAAACGCCGGCTGTCAGCTGAGCGGTCGTCCCAAACTTGAAAAGTTTTGGTCCCGTAGTTCACAATAATATTTAGAAAATAAAATAATCAAGTTGGTTTTTAGAATAATTATAGTACTAAAATATTAATATGAAATTAAGTGATTGTGTTTGTACTAGAGAGTGATACAGAAAGTAGATATAAATATAAGATTCGGTGAGTTGATTTTATTATTATAAATATAAAGAAAATAAATGCTTATGTAGTTTCAAAATAATCACAAAACACTATAAGTAGACATTCATATTATCAATATTCAATAATTAATGATTTGCAGTATTTAAAAAGTATAGTATT
>JAAAKR030151224.1:0-13219 GCA_010014985.3 Delias pasithoe
TCAAAGCTCAAGGTCGCTCAGCGAGCAATGGAGAGGGCTATGCTCGGAGTTTCTCTACGTGATCGAATCAGAAATGAAGAAGTCTGTAGATGAACCAAAGTAGCGGATACATACCGCCGGATTAGACAATTTCATGAAGCGGATTAATTTGGATGTGCAAGTTTGAAGATACTGGGCATACGATGCCGCACAAATAGTGTAGGCGTAAAAGGAAATTTTAAACGAGCATGAACACGAGCATTTTAACTAGAACAAATCTACAGTTCATCGCATAATTTCGAAAGATTTACATTTTCACCGCTATAAAATTGTTTCGAATTTTCACATCAACGGTCACGTGAGTAGACAAAATACTGATACGGGGCTCCGAGAATCCGTTATAACTTGTATTTTTTGAAGCAAAGAATCACTGAAGAAATCAATTTTATTCCAAGAATGCCTACAAATTGTCTCTTAACTGGAATTTATTGTTAACAATAACATTTGTTTGAATTTTCAGGTTCTGAAAAAACTACTAATTGACCACTGTGATCAGATTTGGAGTTATTTAATATTTACTAATATAAAAACTTCAAATTGTGAAAACATTTACATATAAACAAGTCTGTAGTGCGTGTTGGCTCCAAGAATACATTAATCGAGTTATAACTGTTCAACAAACATTTAAAGTTTAATGACATTGAAGAATTAATCATTGAGCAATGTTAAAATCTCCACAAATTATATTTTTGCTAGTAACTGAAACAATTTTTAGCACATTTAAAATAAAAAAATATGTTAAAATGTATGAACAGAAACAACATAATACGAAAGAAAACTTCTATTATTTGTTAAATCTTTAATTACTTGTTCATAGTATGTATATAAATTGTAGGATTATATTTTTCTAATGAAACATTTGAAGCATAAAGCATGTTATAATTAATTTAAATATTAGCAACTGTGACAATTTTTAAATTACGGTAATATTAATGGTTAATACATTTAGTTAAGTGCAGTAGACGTGAGCAGGGCGACGCCTCGCTCGTAGAAGGCGTGCGGCTCTTGTCCCGGGGCTATGGGAAGGCGAACAGTGAAGAGTAGTTCTGATCGAGCACTGTTCAAGTACACCGGCAAAGTCAACGTCTGAACACAGCTAGCTGGTTCAGGACCACTATAAAAAAAAACATTAACTTGTTAGGACTGAAAAAAACTAAAAAAATATTCGTAAAGCTCTTTATATTTACAAATAGTTAAAATCTTTCATGCCATCCGGAGATATAAAATGTATAAGAATTGAAACAATATTGCTAAAGAAACACTTACCGTATCCAGGTGAGAACCGTGAGAGGTAAGTCGACCATAATAGTGTTGGTAAGCAGCAGTTGATTTCCCTTGACGGTGGCGCCTTGCACCTTTAGTCCCGTCACGCTGAACGACCACTCGCTTTGAGCATTTTCGCTCTCAGTGCCCGGGTCAGGAATAGTTACCTACATATTAAATAAACATTCACTCAAACAAGTTAATTTTATTCGATAAATTCCATGATTTGCCTAGTAGTAGGAGTACTGTCCACCAATGCAAATTTTAAAAATTAGCTTAAATGAAAATCAATTGTATTTATACTATAGTATATATACATATAAAGAAGCACGTGTATAAATGTGATGTTCAATAATGCCGAAAATTTAAGTGATACAGCACCTGTAAATTGAGTTCTTCAAGTGACCAAGAGTTGGCCTGCGCCACACACTGCCTCGTCGCCGTGATGTAGGCCTCCGGGTTCAACAGACCTCCGAGCCACACCGGGATACTCTGCATATTTAAAGTACGACGTATTAAGTTATAATTTAACAAAATAAACACTTTAAATTTCATTGTATTTGATTAAGCAGATTGACAGTATCTTTTGTTTTAAAACTGTACTTTAAATTACGAATTTTTAATATCAGTGCTTTTTAATTTAAATCCTAACTCTTTGAAAATTAACTATGCATTTTCCTTAAGTATATTAAAGTTTCACTACTACTCATAGAAACAATTAAGTAATCCAAAGTCCTGACCTGAAGACGCTTAGCCCCGCGCTCACAAACAGTTTCTGACACAGTGGCAAGCTGCATGACGCGGCGGGCAAAGTCATCTACCCACTGTTGCACGGTACAGCCGCGCGCTACGGCGTAGCGCCGCCACCCCGACGGTAACATGCCTCGCACAAGAGACCCTACCATAGCGCGGGTCTCGTTGGTCTGTTTCATTTCACCCTAAAATGTAGTTGCATTTAATAATAAATACGAAAAACGACATTAAATTAAAAAAATAAATCCTATTATCTATAATATAAATATTAAAATGTCGGTCCATCCATATTACAAATAAATTCTACAAACATTTTTTTCATAGAATATGTCTGTATATATAACTATAAGCTTTAAAAAAAGGGTTTGTCTCCTTTAAGAAATACTGAAATAGGTATGTTTCTTATAATTTCTGGAGTCTTTCTCTTTCAACAAACTGATATTTACACATGTATATAATTTAAGGTTATATGTATTAAACACATACCTGACAGATGGCAATGACATTCCTCAAATCATGCAGTACTTGTTGGAGAAGCGCGGCCCCCGCTGCCACCTCGCGTTCGAAGAACCTATACAATGGATCCTTTATATTCTCCACCGTCCGGCGAAGAGTCTGAGAAAAAGAATTCTTAGAATAACTACAACCAAGAATACAGAGTATCCGAAATTCATGTCAAAAATATGTATTTGAAAAATACTGAATAATAAGAGTAAAACTTACAGGCAATTCTTTGGGCAGTACTTGTAGCCAGTTGGTGGCGGTTTGATGCAGTGTTTTCATCCATGCCGGACGACCATCTCCCTCCACTACTATAAGATCTGTAAAATTATATTAATAATATCAAAAACGTTTATTATTTAATATTCTTAATCTCTATGTTAATTTTATGTATTGCATAACGACAATATCGAAAATAATCGCTATATTATGTGTATTAGGTTAAATATGTATTTACTGGCTGGGTCGTCTTGATTAGCTGCGTTATATGCGAGTTCCTCTTCATCTTCCAGTTGCTGCATCTTGAGCAGTTTGGACACGAGATCACTACCTTGGGTTGTCAGTAGTACCTTTTAGAAAAATTGATATACGTTTAACAAAAAATATAGCCAAACAGTTTTAAATATTGCATTATAATAATAAATATCAGATCTAATGAACGATTTTGGAGCTTACCTTTTCAGCATTGTTAGGTAAGCCAAGCCAGGAAGGAGACTGTCGGCCTGAGAGCTCTTCTATCCATTTAAAGAAGTGATCGCGCCTATTGCCATCGGGCATCGTTATGTGACGCTGGTTACCACTAGCCTGTGAACCAGACTTTTTTAAAATGCAGTCTTGGATAAAATATAGAATAGTATATGAGCAAGGAATCGGAAAAAATTCAGATGCTACAAATAAGAGTCATGATAAGATAGTTACTATAAAAATATCTAAAAAAAAAATAATTAACTGTTGAGTTTTGTTCTAAATATAAATAAGAAAATAAGATCGTATTTTTACTCACTCCATCCACATTAGCAACGAGTGCAAAGTCTGCTTCAAATGATTTGGGCGTGAAGAGTTTTGTCAAGAAGGAATGCAAGAGACGTTGGTCGAATGCGTTGTCGATCTTGCCTCCATAGATACATTGCGACAGAAGGCGCACTATGGCCTCCCAGGGCACTTTTTCTGGAGGCAAGTTAGTGCGGCCCTGCAATAGTTATTGTAAATTACTAGAACTTTAGTATAATTTTTGTGCTTACCTTCGTAAACATAAAATATATTAGAAAATTTACTTAGAGTCATTAGCTCATTAATAATAACATCGATGTAAATTTCATTATAAAACCTTTCTCTAATTGAGATATAAGTAGGTATATTGCTAAGATAATCTTAAGTTGCAAAACGCGCGCGTGAGATGAAAAGAGGAAGCTTACCATAGCCGTAGAATCAATCCAAGTGTCGAGCGTATCGCAAGCTACGCGCAAATCTGACTCGTTGAATTCATAGTATTTAGCCCAACCCAGAGGTACGTAGCGAAGTCGTTCTTGAACAATACCTGAAATACAAAATAATTATTACATATTGTTGAGCCAAATCGCTTGTAATTTAACTCTCAACGAAACTTCTCAACGAAAACCAAAATGTGTTAAGATTTCTGTAATACGTCTATATGTATATTAAGATTCAGGTGAATATACATATATATAAGAGTAGTATGACTCACCGTGGAACCAAGCGAGTAAGAAGTAAAGTCTGGCTCGCTCTGATGGCGGCTTCATCATACGCGCTGCTGGGACCTATTTCAAGATATAAGAATTAAAAATTGCATATATTTAAATGTGTATAAAGCAAGAATGACTATTTAAATGAATACGCACCGTAGCAAACGTTCTGAGTAAGTTGGCTCGTATGCCCGGCGGCGGTTCGAAGACCAGGACACGCGAAGCCCGCAAGAGGTTGACGGGCAACTTGGGGCTGATCTCTGTGGTGAGGAAGAGACGGAAGCTGGGGTGAGGCTGAAGGGAATGCAGTTTCTTTTCTAGTTGCACTAACCACACTGGTGCCAAGTGCACGTTCTTGAGCATAACCCATCTGAAAATATTTGTTTTCATAAAATTAGTGCTAAGGAATGCGATTGATATCTTCGTAAACTATTTCTAAAACCAAAGAATATATTTAGTACATTACGTGATACAATATCGAATCGGATGCTTTAATTGGAAATAAGATAAACAATAACTCTTAATCAACTGGCCCGATTAATGTTTTTTTAAATCAAATAAACAGCGTAATAAAACAAATGTTTTTTTATAGCAACATACCTGCCGGTCTTACACGCAGTGTTAATGGCTCGCTCGGCTTGGTTGAATCCTTCTGCTGAACCAATGGCGATACTCGATAGCGGCTTGTTAAGTTCCGTAGCCATGTCGTCCACACGACCTGATAACGGAATGATAATAAACCGCTTTTAAAATAGTATTCTAAATAAAATACAACTGAATAAATTGTATCTATAATGTGTTAAATTTAAATAACAAACAAGGAGTTTGTATACTGAGTTAATTCAATTCAATTCACTAAATAGAAATAAATCTCTAAATATTAATTACCGCTAGCATCATATCCGGGTACAGAGCAGAGTAACGCTGGTGTGGTCGCGTTCAGTTCAGATTCAGTTAAAGTAGTTAGTTCTAGTTCAGTTTCAGCGCGAGACATGAAAGTTTGGCCCAACACTGAGGCAACCAGCTGGGTCGCCGCCGCAATAACTCGGTCCGGTCTGAATGCCTATGGAAACGATGCACAATATTTTATGTTGAATTTAGTTAGTTCTCAGAAAGCTTCAATTTAAATGTTTTAGAATAACGATCGACTCAACGATATAGAGACAAACAAATAAAAAAAATGTCTTATAGTAATATTATAATATAATTATATTCTATTTCTTTGATTTCCGTTCCAGATTGAAAGCATTCTGATGATATGAGTATATTTTTATAAATCTATACATATTTCTAAGCAGAAAATTTTATGACATAAAACTCTGGAGTGTATAGCGACCATAACGTGAAAGTGATTTGGTACCTGAATGAGCAGCAGACGTGACATGGCAAGTGTGTGTGGATGTTCAAGGGCCGTAGTTTCAGAATCCCAAAGAGTTGGCACACACTGTTCTGGAGCAGCCTGAGATAACCAAGCGCCTATTTCCGGCAACGAACGCGCCTTCTCTAAAAGATTGCGGAAGGCCACCAATCTGTGAAATATTGACATACATGCCGAGTTACGTTTCTTGTCAAGTGAAATAATTTATGTGACCTATCTAATATAAAAAAAATAACGTTTAAAAATGGTTTAGTTTTTTTACAGTCGTATTGAGAGTCAGTTGTAATAAGTCTAATCCGAACAGAAATGCCTTGCAAAGGGCCACACCTTGAACTGAGCCTGGCTGCAGCTTCATGTTGTTGCGGCGTCAGAGCGTCTAATGGCGGCTGAACAGCAGAAGACACGAATCCTTCTCTTCCACGTAAGAACACAGCAAACTGTCGGTCTAAAGTGTCAGCGGCGCCTGCACCCTTCAGTTGTATGCGACACAGAAGTAAAGCGAAGGTAAGGCGGTCCGTGTGCAGCATACCACGCGCAACTCGTTCGTAAACAGTCTGCAATGGGCGATTATCGTTCAAATATCGGCTTTTATGAAATTTTAAAACGTAAAAAGCTCTATTATTAGAAGAATGGCGCATCTAGTGAACATAGCTGACAAATAATCTTATTCAACAAACAATCAAACACATTTACACCTTGCTTATAACACTGGAAACTTTCATTTGAGCTGTAGCGTGGTGGAATGATACTATGAAATCACATTAAATGAATATTTTGTATGTGTATGAACAAAAATAGCAGTATTTTATATTTGAAGAGGTGTTACCGTAAACAATTCATCTGTGATGATTTTCAAGCGGGCAGTGTAGTCCGACAAACCATTAAGACCAGGTGACACTAGGACGGAACTGAATATGTCCAAGAACATCTTAAGGGAGTATTGGTACAAGAAGTGAACTTGGTGAAGCGATTCCATAGTAAAGTAGATACTACTACAAGCCTGTAATATAAATATTCTTATTATTAAAATACTTTAATATTATCACTTTCTTATAAGTATTTCTCTATATTAATAGATCTTTTGTACGTTTTATTTCTCGGATTCTATATTTAATCTAAATTTGATCAAAGTTTGTTTCTGATCGAGAAACAAAACGACACGATTTTTTGATGACTTACGTTGAAAAATCTTTTGCTTTTGACCTATTTTAGAGTAGAGTGAATTTTTATTTACTGAATATGAATTTTTCGATTAAATAGCGATTTTGATCTGTTCTTAATGACAAATAATGCACAGAATATAATGAAATTTTACATACTTGTGATAATGGAAGATATTGTTGGCTGACGGTTTCAATTTCTGCAATAACTTTATCTGTTTCTTCTACCTAGAAAGTTTACATTTCGAATTATATTTCGCAATACATTTCTTAACCTAATTAAGATTGAATTAAAAATGTAGGTAGTACTAGACACAGATAGAAATGAATCCTTAAGGAACATTGTTAACCTTTTGTCCAATATCGTCAGCTTCTTTCTTAAGTGTTTCAAGTGTGGCTATAACAGAATCATCATCCAAGATCTTGCCCTTAGCATCATTCAGTGCTTGCAGCAATGACTTCTCTAATTGTCTTAGACGTAAGTGGAATTCACCTGCACATAAAAACTTGTAATATAATGTTTATTCTCAATTCCAAATTGTTCTTATTAAATTATTGAAATGTTTAGTCCAAAATGTACCTTGCAATTTAAGCAAATCGGATCGCTTGGTATCAATGTCAGGTCTTTCAGCCTTTAGAACTCTGTGCAGACATTGAGATTGAAGCGACGAGCGCGTTACGGTGAAATTGACAAAAGTCACACGCGAACACATATCCGGTGGGAACTCTACTGTCGGATCCCTATAAATAACACATTATTTATATGCCGGCTCTTTTCCCATTACAATATTGTAATTCTAGCGCTAGGCTCACCGAGTACTCAAGAAAATGACGAAAGACGGACTCAAATCAATGTCTTGGTCCCCAAGTGTAATCAAAACACGGCCACCTGTACGCCGCAGTTCACGATTCAATACCGGGTTCAAAATCGGATCATAATTCTCTACATCCTGAAAATACAAATTATAATTAATTGTTTACAGAATTCAAAAATTTCACGCAGCAGTCCATCTATTTAACTTACCTGTACCAGCAGCGGATTGCCGAAGCGCAACGCAGATTCCAAGTTCTTTCTGAAAGAATCGTCCAAGAATGATGTCTTCGTAATCTTTCTGTCTTTGAATTCTCGCATTATGAATTCTGTTGCTTGACCGGACGGGTCAATTATGAGTGGATATCGGTTAAAGCGCTGCAAAAATATTATGATATATTAAGCAGAAGGGGCACAAACACAGAATAGACATTAAAACACCTTTGTAACCATTTTACCTTCAGCATGATAGCATTTTCGACACATAACTCATCTGTTGGTAGAGCATTCGCTTGCCAACGCAGCCTTTCATCCGGATTACTGAGATATTCCGTACGGGCAATCTCAGGCCGGTATTTAATGTTGGCAGCTGCCAAGTGGGAGGTCCAAGTAGAAAACAAATTTTGACGGTACTGAAACGGAAACAAATTTTTATTTAGTCATGCATACTTAGTATGGAAGTAAATGAAATCAATTTTAGATATGCTTACATGTTGATCAAAGTATCCACCATATGTTATAAAAGCTGCCGATAGCAATACGTCTCCAACGATTGTGCTCATCTGAGAACGGAAGGTTTCCGAGCTAGACTCCCACCGTTCTCGTTCTATCACTAGACTCTTGAGCAGGGCTATCGATCGATCCACCTTCGCTTGAACATTTTCGAGATCCGTTTTGATGGCTTGTGCCTGACTGATGAGCTGTGCATACTCCTCCTTGTAGGAGGCAATAGATTTCTCCAGTTGAGCAATCAAATTGCGAACGTCATCTCCGGCTTGTACATTTGTCTGCGCTTGGTCTTCCAGAGCTTGAAGTTCGTTACGCAATGGCTCCACACGTTTTAGCATATCAGCATATTCGATCTATTAAAAATCGAGTTAGTAATTAAAGTTATATAAATTTTTTTATATTTAAAAAATCTCAATTTATTAATATTACCTGAGCAATAGCCCATTTCACCATGGGACCACAGGCCATACTGGCTCGATTTACTTTTTCGAAGTTGTAGTCCGGGTTGGATAAATACCTCGTCCTCATTTTTTCACGAACTTCGTCACTGACGATATATAAAATGTGTGTTATTAAAATATTTATAAAATAAACGAATTGAAACGATAATTGTGAACTTCAAATTAACCAAAACCAAAATAACTTAAGTAAACCAATTCATGCAATAATTCCTTTTGCCAAAAAAATGGAATGGACGTCACTTTTAACGCAGCAAATAAACGATGCTTATAAAAAAACATTGATAGATAGCAAACATAAATCAGACTTGGAACTAAAGGAAAGCAAAATAACACTGCCAATAGTGATTTCATAAACCCTTATAGGTAAATATAATAAACGAATATTATTTATTGGCAAAGACATTCATGCAGTCTTTAGTAAATGAATGTGCTTCTTAGAAGTTAGAATTTTAATAACCAAACCAATTGTAAAATATGTAATTTTTATATATTCTATTTTCTTAAATAGAATACTATAAAGTAATACAATCGCAATCCCAAAACATGTCACACAATATATAGCCCACAAACAATGCCTTGTTCACGGAAGTAACATTTGGAAGTTGAAATGTTTATATAACTAAAGATAACAATACACCATGCAAGCAAGCCCACAGCAACAACAACTCCAACCAAAAAAAAAAAACACGTATGCACATGCATTTTTTATTTATATATATTTTTTGTAAGGTATAGCGGACAACAGAGCAGGTGGGTCTATAGCTAGAGAACACCGTTGCCCATGGACAACCGCGTCGTGCCGGCGTTTTTACGCCGCTATAAAAAAATATATATTGCAAAGTTTCATGCAGAGGATATAGCTATTTATAGTTGGTTTAAATTATCTACGGTCACATTTATTGTAATTGAAAAACTTGTTATAATATATTGATACAACTATTGACCGTTCGATAAGTTTATAACCATTAAGTCTAAAATGGTAGTTTCTGGATAGGATAAAGGTTCAAAAGCATTCTAGGCATTTCTCACGTGATATCCTCGGTCGAAAAATTGGAAACGATGCTGTTGATGAAGTTCTCTCGCATAATGACTGCCCGGATAGCCTTCCAGTCCGTGGTGTTCTCGCCGAGCAGCAGGCAGATGGACTCTAGGGCGACCTTGACGAGCGCGGGCGGGTTGGCCATGGAGCGCACCTCCACTAGGTGCTGCTTCTTTATAGACTTCACGGCTGTATCGCGGCGCACACCACCCGCAAGCGAGAGCGACAGAGTACAAAAAAGAGAGAAACAAAAAGCTGGTTTAGCTGGCCGTGTCACATGCGCCTGGCGTTATTGTATCTCATGACACGGGTGTTACGTTCGACACAATTGTTAATTACGTTCCTACACGACGATGCTGAGCGGTGTTAGTCACATAACATTGTCTTGG
This sequence comes from Delias pasithoe, assembly GCA_010014985.3. Taxonomy (NCBI): domain Eukaryota; kingdom Metazoa; phylum Arthropoda; class Insecta; order Lepidoptera; family Pieridae; genus Delias; species Delias pasithoe. Next base: position 10,227 of record JAAAKR030151224.1, read on the forward strand.
GTTATAAGTGCGTCCTACGGCTGATACTGCCGATACATTGTGTTCGCAGCGTTCATTTTCACATAATAACAACAGTCACATATGCGTGCAAGCATAGCGTATTTACAATACCGAAATTAATTATCATTCTTTATCAAAATAAACTTTGGACTACAGTAAAGAATACAATCATAATAATAACTTGGTTAACATACAATTCTAAATACATCATTCAATGCACTAATAACTTTGTTTTTGCCAATAAATATGAGACTGAGCAACAAGAAACGCTCGCTATCTACAGTGTTATTCTATGAACGAAGTCACTTTGATTCCAGCTATCGTATAATACAATGAGCTTTCACGACATTAACTACAAGCGGTGTCCTGGAACAGACATCGAGGGGTCGAATGCAATTTTGAGGCAGTGTTGTGGTGCCGTGAAAGCTCAAAGCTATAACAACGGAACTAACGTGATGTTCTCAGTCTCGAAGTTAACAATGGTTGATATGAAGTTGTCCTTCATAACAACAGATCGGATGCCCTTCCACGTGTCCCCTTTCTCCCCTAGTAGCACGCAGATCGACTCCAGCGCAATCTTCACCACGGAAGGAGGGTTGACCATGGACCTCACTTCAACCAACTGCTGCTTCTTGATCGATCGCACCGCTGTTTAGGATCTCTTTTGGTTATACTTATATTAACTTAGGCTATGCCGTTACAATTTTTGTACTTTTATTGTATTTTGTTTAGGCAAAAACTCTTTTGACTATTTATCATTTCAAAAACCTATGTTAATTACTATTACACCATAATGTAACTGATTTATAACGCCATTGTGTTACAGTTAAAAATTTCGGCATACTTAAAACAGTTAAATATAATTAGCTACTATAACCCAATTATTATCAATCTATTTGACTAACAAAATAATATAAGTTATGACAATAAATTATGTTTTAAAACTTTTCAATGATCCAAAAACAATGGATACATGTAAATATTATTTAGATATTTTCCAAGACGTCAATTCTAAATATCCTTTTATTTGTAAAGTCACAGGTTCAACAGAATCTACAATTATGGTTGTGTAGTAGAATTGCTGACATAAGAATGTAAATCCTATGTCTTTAACGATCTAGTCTTCAAACTAGGAAATAGAAAAATATATCAAACCGTTTTGAGCTTCAATCACAGCCGGCTCGACTTGAGCCAAGTCCGCCATTACATCTTTACGTTTTTCTTCAATCTCCTTCGTTTGTTTTTCTAACGCCACCTATTAACATTAAACGTATTGTTATACGGCTTATGTACGTCATATATATATATATCAATTTTACATAGGCGGAAGTACAACCTGAATTTCTTGACTTTCAACTTTTTTCTTCTCAGCTTCCTGTTGATCCTTTACCATCTGTTTGAGTTTCGCATTAGCGGCTTCATTTTTGGCATGCAATTCCTGGAATTATATTTTTTACTATTATTAACAAACAGAATTACTTAATTTTTTGATTTAACTATATAATTATTTATAAGAAAGGAACCTTATTTTAAGGTATCACCGAAATAGATCCCGAACGTTCCTCACTGTTAGAAAACTGCGTGAACTATAACGACAACACGGTCTCATATATAAAATGCTAAATGTAAAATCGAAATAAAATAATCAATAGTTGTTCTAACCTGCGACTTCACCGCGAGACTCTTTTGCATTTCCTCAACTTGCTCCACAGTTTCTGCAATCTTACCGAGGCCCACGTTCAAATGCAACTGTTGCTCTTCCAGGTCAGCCCGTTTCTCAGAGTAAAGTTTCACCATTTGTTGAATGAAATCCAAGTAGTGCCTATTAAAATTAAAAGAAATTTAATAATTATAATATTTTCACTATATCGTACTCGATGTTTATAATTTTTATAGTGTTAATAAGTCTCCAGGCACTGCTCTTATTTACCTGGGCGTGATAGCCATAGTACGATTGGCCCGTTTGGCGAGTCTGGTGTTCGCTCGATGCAACGTCTGGTGCACGTATACGCAAGCGTTGACTACGGCCTCCCGCTGCGATGGACGCGGACTAACGACACTGCACGCTGCTGGGAATAGCTCTGGTGGAATGTAGTCTGATGAATCCAAGTCCATGCGAGTCGTAAATTCTTTGCCCACCTGTCCGATTGAACAATGTGTCATTAAGCTTGTTTAAGACACGGTATTTAAAGAAATTAACAAAATCCAAACTAGTAATTAAAGCGGTCATAAAATCAGTTTTTACATTTTTTAAATCATGAAGAATTCATTATAAAAATAGCATAACAGAAATAGACTTTTATGTTGATTAATTAGTTACTAAAAAACTAGAAATAATTGTTAGAGTTTGTAAACAATTAGGAAAACGGTTATTGGAATGATACAGTAATATTATTTTGAAATAATTCATAAAATTTCTTGAAATTAGATTAAATATACCTGAAAGAGTGCAGAATCACTCCAATCACCGAACCAGTTTAGCACACAACGATTGAAGAGAGCGGGTGACGTAGCAGCGCGATCTTTTAAACCTTCCGATGATGGGTTCATTGTGAAGACCACGTGGAGATTACGCATAACTTGACCAGTAAACCTGAAATTAAAAAATAGTAGCTAATCCAAAGGCCTAACAGAGGTATCAGGAGTGTTTGTTATGTACTTTACCATTTGTATAATTCATCGTTGGAATCCAGCATAAGTCCTTCCCTTTGTGCGCCTTCCTTGCATTGGGTCATAAGCGCAGCGAATTCGTCACCTTCGAATAAGCCAGGAACCTGTAAAGAGATTCCGTGTTTTTAGAGTTAGATGTAGAAATGTATAATATTTTTTTTACATACAACATATTTTTACAACAAGGACATTATACGGTGTGTTCAAAAAGTATCGCGAATTTTGTGTTTATTCAAAAATTATTTATTTATTCATGAATATCTATTTTGTCCCCTTCAAAGTAATCCCCATGAGATATTATGCACTTGTGCCAACGGTTTTTC
>JAAAKR030152203.1:0-11106 GCA_010014985.3 Delias pasithoe
TGTCAGATTTTTTTAATCAAAAATCTCAAAATTTCTACAGCAATGGAATCATGGCACTACCCACAAGATGGCAACAAATCATCGATCAAAACGGCACATACATATTATAAATAAATAAAAAAAATACTTAAAAAAATATTTTAATTTCTATGAAAAATATGAAAATATTTTTGCCCCGACCTAATATTTAAATAATTAAAAATGTAATTTATTACGTTAAAGTGGATGGAGAGAAACGTCAGAACTTTCCAAAGATTGTTTTGTATCTATAGTTATTTATTTATAATGTTTTGTTTCAGATGGAAATAATGGGCCAGAGTGCATTCGAATTCAGCCACCCCTGCGATCACGACGAGATTCGGGAAACATTGCGCGCGAGTAAAGCCGGGCGGCGCGACTTGCTCCTCCGACTCAAGTGCACCATAACCAGCAAGGGGCGAAATGTCCATCTCAAATCTGCCTCCTATAAGGTATATTTTCGATGGCTGTTTGTGGCTAGTCATACTTCTCTGAATCAAATTCAGGACGAACGGGGCTGCTTAAAAGCTTTTTTCCTTTTGTAATAATGTGTTAACTTATTAATTTACATAACATATTTTTTTGTAAAAAGAATTAAACCGACCTCAAGCTGCTCTAAATCTAAAATATTTTTGTTACATTATTATTATTAAAATTATAAACTACTTACTGTAAATAAGCTGATATTTTTAATATTTATTATAAAATGTACAGTATTTTATCGTGATGCAGAGGTTTTCTCACGCATAACAATAACGTTTTTTCTATTTTTCTCCTTTGACGTGTTTTCTCGCAAACATGGTAATCGAATTAAACTGTTACAAACGGTCTAATTGTTTACATCATTGACAAAACCGTCCACAAGTTATATTTGTTTTTTAATTATTAATATTTCAAAAACTATAACTTTAATAAGCATAATATTATTAAAATATTGAACAAATGGCACCCTTTCGTTTACATCGCATTCACCCAAAATCCGTGCGTGGACGGCGAGATAGGAGTGGAACGTAGAAAAAAGTGCTCGCTCTTATCTTCTTGAGATATAAAAATAAAAGTTAAAAATTAAATACAAATACATTGTTTAAGCTCCAAACGATACATACATTATTAAAGATATTTACTAGAATCGAGGTGCTACGTGAACTCATTGGATTCGTCAGTTGGTGACGAAATCTCATAGCACACCATTCGCTGTGTAAACATGTTTAAAAGGAAAAGTATTATTTGGATAATCAATTTTAAGCGACGATTTCTAGTTTATTGCAATATACGAGTATATATTTGACTATCTCTTATCGACGTTACAGTATTGTTGAGAAAATGCTAATAAAAAGTAACCAAATTACCAAAATACGCATTTAAGTGTTTCTCCATCGTTAACAAGTTATTGCTTATTTAGTTTCCCCTCCCAATTGTAATTTTCTAACGGAACAGTGGCGACGTATTGGTTACAAAATTGTTTAATATATTTTGTAATAGAATCCATTATTAATGAAATGCATTGTATTGGAATTTTATTGAAAACTATGTCTTAGGCAATGACTGGTTTTTGATTTAACCTTTGGCCTTTAAAAGTACACAAACCGACACGCTTTTTTTAAAAATATATTCTGATTGAAGTCGTAATAACTTATTAATTATGTAAATAATGGCTCTGATAAATGTTATCAAACTGCTGTTTGCAATTTAATTAAAACTAACAATCTTTATCTCTCTCAACGTTGACATTTGCAAAAAATGCTCAGTCATTTTTTTGTAGTTTAAAACAAATTCAAAGATGAACTATGTCTTAATTTCACAGGTAATCCATCTAACTGGTCACATGCTAACGGAAGAGAAGCCGATTGTCGAAAATCACAATGAGTTGGAGAAAAATGATAATTTAAACAACAAAAATGGAGCTTTGATCGCCGTTGGGCGGCCCATACAGCATCCATCGAATATTGAAATCCCACTAGACAGCAAGACATTTCTCACTAAACATAGCTTGGATATGAAGTTCACTTATACAGACGAAGGGTACGATATAATAATTATACTTAATATGGCAGAATTAATTATTTATTTAACTAGTAGTGGGAGGATGAAAACTGTTTTTCATACCAAACTATGTTCAAATTTAAAGTGGCATAAAACTTGATTTGTGAATTGTGATGTTTTATGAATAGTACTACTATAGTTTTGGAAAAGGAAATTGTATCTTTTATGTAGATGTCGTTGTCTTACAATTATTACGTCCATTTTTCGTATTTTTGAACCACAGCTCCAAAGATAGGTTCTGAATTCTATTTTTTGTAGATTTGTGACGCTATTTAAAATCTATTTAAATTATGCTTCTTTTGTCATACTTTAGATACTGGCCATAGAGATGGTCAGTTATTCATGTTATCAAAATTGATTAAGTTTTCTAAACTATATAAAAACCAATAGTAAATAGAATTTAAATCAAAAGATATAAGATACGTTTTTAATTACTTTACCGATTCATAAAAATAGTTGGTTACCAATTCGTCTATAAATAAAAAGTTTACAGGAATCCAACAATATTATAATGTTTCTTTAGTCTAATTTTTGCGTAGCAGAACGCCATGTGGCCGCCAGATGGCGTGCAATTAAAAATCAACAGTATTACCTGACCGAATTTAGGTACTGCTTGGTAGAATGAAGGTTGACCTTCGTCATAATGCATGTTTGTTGGTTGTATAATATCAACAAAATATCACCTTCAAACGTATTTTGTAGGTTAAATATGATTGTGTTTAGTTCAGTAGTCGGTACACGATAAACGTACAACCCGGTGAAAATGGTGAAAAGTGCAGTAAAATGTGATGTGTTTTCTTGTGTTATTGATGTGTTGAGTTTTGTGAGTTGTGGATTTTAAGATTTGGCGGGGTTTTTGAATATAATCGAATCTGTAAGTAGACCAAGTACAACTTAGAAATCTTAGATTTACTAAGTTTTAATATCCGGTTTCGAAGTCATTCAATGTTATTAATACTTCCATTTATCACTGAAAAATTAAAAGGATACTGCAATAGGTCATTCAAGGTTAAGTTAGTGAACACCGGTAAACATAACCTTTATTAGGCATAGTTAATGATAGGTCACATTGTTTGACCTTTGATATGGGAAACGTTAGAATGCGTGTTAGTTACTATATTAAGATAAATACTAAAATTCAAGCAGTGCAAATAAATTAAAGTTATTTATTTTATCACACGTAATATTTTGTTATTTCCATTAGAAAGCTATATGTTATTTTTCTTGGGTTTTCTAATAAACTGTTTGCCGAGAGTTGAATTGAGAAACTTTCACACAACAAGCATTGAAAATGGGATGTGATATCGGATTTTAAGTTTTAATGATGAATAGGTAGTTAAATTTAATAAAAAAGTTTTACGGGAAATATTAAGATTTATAATGATACGTGACATGATAAGAAAACTATTAAATAATATACGTCTAAATTAAACATAATATTGCTACAGGAAACAGATGCTGTAATCGTCTTTCATGCGTTGTTTAAAACGTCTTCGTAGCATTACAATTTAATTCTTCGTCTGGGCTATTTTTGTCTTAATTTAACTATGCGTTGTTCCAGATTGTTGAATACCCTTGGATTTGAAGCTGGGGAGTTAAACGGGCATTCTTTGTACGACTATCATCACGCGGCCGACATTGCCTCCTTGACACAACAATTCAAATCATGTAAGTACAGATGTAAGACAATAGTTTCATACATTTTTGTTTACAAGCGCCATCTATTGAGATATACCAATGTCGCTATAAATCTGAAGTTGCGTGAAACATTCTTGTAGCTATGAAACTTCCCTCATTATCGGTACGTAGGTGGCGCTTTCTAAAGAATTTAGAAATCTGAAATACTTTTTGATCACTTCAGTAAACCAGATTCATCTTTCGTTATCTAGATAAATTAGAGTTTTATTTTAGAACATAATACTTTGAAAAATTCTTCTTTACTACAATTGCGTATCCACATATCAATTATATAAAATATAACGAACTTTACAGAATGATACTTAAACCCGGATAAATTTTAACACATATTTTGTTAAAATAGTTCCAAATTTATTGAATTCCACATTATTCACGCATTTATGTACTTTTTACATACAAAATGTATATATGTAATGTAAAAAAGCGTGCAAGGTAAAAACAGAAACAAAGTACCAAATGATACCTAATGTTGTAATTGGAAATATAGGTTGTTGAATGAGCAGGCATTGACTGTCTATTGTTCATATCTAGAGAGCACTCATTATGTGTTCATAGTAAAATTGCTTTTGTTTTACAAGCAAGGCATCATTTTGATTTATGTATTTGCATACGTTATAGATTTCGAAGCGCCCGTGAACCTTGAACCGTATTTTCCTATAAAGAGTTCGGATCATTCACAATTTGCCAATTGAACCTAATGCATGGCCGCCGTGTGTTGTGCAATAGTTGAATCTGTTTGCCTATAATATCTGTACTATTCCACCCACGCGCTCACAATTTGCCAAACACTTTGCCACTGATTTCTTTTGTGCTTCGGCACTGATAATAATACCCTTTATGTATATAAAAAATGTTTGATCATTTATGTTAGCTAATATTCTCTTCGTCTACCTTTAATTTAATCTTTTTATTACGTCGGAAGAATTTTTCAGTTTACAATATATGTCTTATCCAAATTGATAGTTTAATATCATGTTTGTAACGTTTACAGTTTCCCAAATACTATTCGTACCAACTTGATTCAGCTGCCGTTTTTTATTACATAAGAATCAAACCTAATATTTGGTGTAGAATGCTCCATTTATTATCCATTTAATTCTAAGTATTAGTACTCAAATATTATTCTGTTTAGATTGTATTATCATTCTTTTTGTTACAATATGCACATGTGGCTCTCGGCCACAAACTTGGGCGTTTTTTGTTTATTAAGAATGTGTCGTAATTACATCTTAAAATCTGTAATCAAATTATATTTTTGTGCCTCGCCAAGAAACTATAATAAATTCTCTCGCAAATTTTCCAATTCAATCTGTACGTATCTGGTTTCTATCCTTTATGTTAAAATGCTAATTAAATTCCTAAGAAAAGTAGCGTTTGACTGAAGATTTATGCGATCGACGTAAGGAAACTCCACCTTTCTTTTGTTATATCAACCTTTTCCATTATTCAAAATGTTCGAAAATAATTTTTATTTTTGAACATTTAGAATAAAATAATACAGTGATATCAGTCTGGTATAAAGGTAAATAGGTCTCGAAGCTAGCCTTTCTCACTTCTAAAACATTTGTAAATTGTAGTTTGTGATTCTGTTAATCAATTCTTATTATTGGATTACGTGACATTGTTAGTAGTTACAACGTGCAACTGCTATACATAATGTTCTACAAATGTAGAGAGAAAATATTTATATTTTGGTTTGTAATTAATTAACTCGAATTCTCTCTGTCATAAACTACAACCTTTAATCCCACGTGGACGAAGTCGCTAATAGACCTCTTGTGCCTTTCAAAAAGTTTCAACAATAAGCAAAATGTGGAGACATCTTCATAGTAACGTTAAGGGCATGTTTAATATTCTAAGCTGAATAGAATTTCTTGCAAATACTCCGGCCTTGTAACCTAACCTAACCGAGAATAAAATATGAGCTCGGGTTGCGTGGGTGAATTTGTGTCGGTATATTGTTACGAGGGAGACACTTCGGATTATTGAAGATTTTATTGAGTGATAACCTATCACATAATTGACTATAAGTCATTGTAATGTAACTTATGTAACGTCTAAAATGGAAATTGAATTAACAGAACAGTTTTAATGATGGTTTTATAAACAAATTGACTTACACGGTCCAATCATATTTACAGTTATGCTTTCAATTTCAAGTATAAATCAGAAATAATTATTTTTAATGTTTTCATATAAAATTGTATAGAATACTTTTGATAAGGGGACTGCGGAGGAAGATATAAGTAAAAAGTGCCAATGTCTTTATGACAGATTTTCACCATAACCCTGTATACTCGATAGCACGTCGCCTATCACATTTTATTACTCAGAATAATAACGCGGTCATAAAGAACCGTAGATTCTAGGATTGAAGGTGATAGCGTGTTTACGTTTATAACTATTGTTTAAATCGAGATTAATACAATTTATTACTATGTATATATAAATAATTATGATATCTTCATTTTAGCAGCCGCAATAAGTATTTATTACACTCGAATATTGAAATCTCTTTTAAAATTAATCGACTATTGGTACCTACATAAATTTATATTTGAATACTTTTGTCAGTTGAACTTATCGGTCGGTTTTGAATTTTTGCGTCTTGCATAATTATCCTACGCTACTTCATAACGGTAATAATGTTTTTAATTTATACCGTATGTAGAGCTATATAATTTAATTTCACTGCGTCACCCTAAAAGCATTCGGCCAAAATGCTGGACAGGCATTCATGTTCAACCGTGGCGTTCGTATTATTTTATTTTCGGGCCGTGGGCGAAGCTTTCATCTTAAATAGCCACTGGGGTAAAATTAAATTGTGCAATTGTCAGAAATGTTTATTAGGAGATTCTTAATATGTTACTACTTGATATATTAAAGCCAAGATACCAAATTTATACTAACTTGGTAGAGAAATAAGATTTAAGAGAAATTGAGAGTAATGTAAAAACGCCCAATTAGAATCTCATAAAGATCATTTAAACATCACTATCTTTCAAAAATTACATTATAAGTGGTCCAATTGTTTCGGTGCTATAATGTTATAGACACAGATTCACGCTAATTAAAACTCGGAAGGTTAAACTAAATAGTTTCAAAATTTAATTATTTTAATATCAGCTTTACTAACTAGTGTAATATTTGTGTCCACAATGCATCATGATAAAATAGTTGACGAAGATACTAAAAAGCCAGAAATTAGTTCTAATTATAACATAAAAAAACGGAGGTGTTGATGAAGCAGATAAAAAATGCTCTATTTATTCCAGCAGCCGCCGAACGAAAAGGTGGCCGATGGTAGTATTCCACCGCATTGTGACCATGAGCGGCATAAATGACTCTATATATGTATTATACAAAATCTATCAGCGTATGATTACAAAGAGAGGCGATTTTCTAAAGTCGTGTAGTGCTACCCCAAATACAAAGACGCGTTGTAGCCAAGCGAGTTACGGCTAGTGATAAATCGAGTACTAGGTGAAGATATGGTGGAAGAAGGTATCTAAAGACCTGAGAATAGTCCAGGCAAGCAAAGGGCATGCAGTATTTGCCAGCCTAAACTGCACACAATGACAGTGTATAAATGTATCGGATTTTGCAATCCCGTATCCCGTGTAAAAATTGCCAACGGTTTATGTCAAATTGAATAGGTATCAGATTTTTTTTTTTCTTGATTGCATTTTAAGTTAAATATGTTCAATTAGTCAGTATTACTTATGTAAGGTCAATTTAAATGCTAAACATGGATCTCTATTTTTTTTAACTGAATATAAAAACTGATTCAATTGATTTATATTTGTTTCATTACATTCCAATAGTTAAATATCGATACAATTTTAAATCATCCAGAAGCAAGTTTTTGATAAAATTTTACTTTGAAAGTAGTAGTAGCCTGTGAGATGTCATGTCCTTTATAATGATTTTCCATTTGGCACTAGTTAAAGGTTAACAATACATTTAAGAAAATATGACACTCACAAAACTTGATCCAGATAAACGATAAACTCAATTTGAGATTCTACGGATGCCCGTTCGACGATGCCGATCACGTTATCTTGAAACTATTAGTATCCTGTTGGGATCCTAAATCGTAATATAATTTTCTCAGTATTGCAAATTTATCCGCGTTAAATTTCTATAGCCTTATTATATGCACTCGCTTTATTTTCTCATATTGAAATAATCATGCATCGCCTACAACATTCTTAATTAAGAGGTCGTAAATTATTGCATTTTATGTTAGCGAATTGTACAGACGAAGAAAAGCGTTTTAGTGCTGCGAAATGATTTTCGACTGCAACATTATTACTCAAAAGAATGCTACACTCTGTGCCAAACCACAGACTTTTCCATTTTATCAACCTTTATTATAATTTAATTTGAAAAAATCCTAGTATTTCCATGTTTATATTCTACTACCTAAACTTGCGAAATAGCGTTTCCTATGCCTGCCTTCTGTTATAAAGATGTCGGTTAAAAGAAAAGAATAGAACAAAAAACTTTCTCATGGAAAGATTCGTAATCTCCAAAATAAATACGGGGTCACGGGGGAAGTGATATTGCAGCGGTATGAGCTGGCTAGATGAATGAGGTATAAATATACATAGCCTTGCCTGTTAGTAGTAACACTTAGCTGAGATAGTGCATAATAAGGGGTCTACAGATGTTTCTATTTTGTCTTATAAATGTGTATAAATTATAATACCACAGTGAAACACATTCAAACTGTTTCTAAGATCTTCGCCTGGGTACAAAAGTCCTCCTGAACAGCCTTTTTTCAAATGTTAATTTCCTGACGAACTTTTAACCTATACGAACCTACCTTCTTTTATAATATAAATATATAATAAACTTCGATATCTTAGGTTTGATAACTGCACGTAATAACGGCTTTTTTATCGGCACTGAATATAAAGTGTATATCAATTAAGTGACGAAAATAATCTTATCACCCACGAACACGAACTTATGAATTATACGTTATCAATCAATGATAAGAAAAATGTAGTTTGAAATTGTGTAAAACTTCACCCACCTTTGAGACGATTCATTGTGTATTATCGATAGAAATAAAGGTAAATGAATTCGTTTTCAATACGTAATAAAACTCAATACAATACAAGTAATAGAATCTATTGATATCTTCAAAGAAATGCAATAAAAAAAATAGCATGGTCCTATAATTAAAGATTCTTGTCGTGACAAAGATTCAATGCAATATTAAACAGCTGCGTCCGTTTAAATAATCCAACGAGAGAGTGTAAAAATTGTTTTAGCTTTCCGTCGCCTTGAACTTGAACGTATTATATAGATAACTAAAATAGATTGCGAAGGAGCCACGCTAGGTCCGCGTGATATCTTCGTTGCTTACTAAAAATTAGTACTTCCATCGCGCCAACGATACTTTTCAATATTATTATTGTAATTGTTGTAAATATAAATTATCTCCGTAATGAGACACCATTATTATGTAAATAATATTTTGCAAGCGAAGATTAATATGCTTATTCTATTCAAGGATTGTTTTAATTGCAATAGTTTTATGAATACGTATACGTATACGTATGGAATAGAATATATAAAAGTACGTTTTATACCTTTTTAATAGGGACGAATTTTATAACTAAATTAATTGTAATTAAAAGTAAACAAGCATCTTATGAGCGTCAAGGGTGTTTGTACGATCACGTGAATTAATCATGCCAGAACAACCGATTTGAAATATAAAAATGCAGATCATAATTTGCAATCAGCATTTCTCTCGTGGAAAATGTCTAGATATTCTCTCAGGCTTAATTATAGAAAAAAATATCTCTTATCTATATCATTCAATATATATAATATTTTTTGATGAATTCAAAACGTCAATTGGTAATTAAAACCCATCTGTTATTCTTTAAACCTACGTAGGAAAAATATTTTTGATATTTAACTGTCCCAGTAATGGCCATGTAACTACCGTTGCCAGCAAGGGGGAAAACTTATATCATCTCGTATCTTATTTGGCTAATTTAAATCAGTTGCCTGTTCATCTTTTGCGACTATTTGTATATTTAATATTTGTATAATAAATATATATTTTATATATAAAATATGCATGTCTTCATTCTATAAAAATTCTCATTCAACAATCAAACTACAAAAGTTGTCGGGGAACAATTCCAATTGTGCTTAAGTACAAGGTCCTCGAGTTGGACTGTTTTATCTGGATCATCCCCCGGAAGCCTTTCATTAAGGGTATTAGAAGAGTTCATGCAAACCTCTTTGAAAGAGGAAACGAGATTCTCCATTTGTATGTTTTTCACTTTTAGTTCATACAATCGTTATTTATAAAATAAAATACTTGGTCTTATTATTGTTATATTTCCAATTTTTGTTTGTACACTTGCCATTGGAACTTATATTACTTTTTGCATTAATTATCTATTTTAAGCTAGTATTTGTACTTTTATACTTTCTACTAGACATCACAGGATAACATCATTTTCTAATAAGTTACGATTGATTTTTCGAACTTGATCGTCTTCAAGTCCTTCAGTAGATGACGCCTAAATATTCGTCAGACGTAAATTGGTTTATTAATATTTAATATATGAATATGAAATTTCGGTTTCACTATTTGTCCGTATTAATGTTTATTCGCGATGTCTGTTGCTAATTGCCACGTTGCCGCTCGTTTCATAGGATTGTTATTAGCGGTTTTAAATTTAGTTTCCTAGTTTAATTAATTCTGACATGTCTATACAATTTTGACTACCTACTTTTGATATTAAACAGTAGGCTCTCCTACTAGTGTTAGAATGTCATACTGCAGAATACTAAAGAAATTAAGTGTTTACAAAAGTGAAATCGCTCTCCCGTAGTAATAAGATTGCCGCTTTTATTTTTCATTACTAAAAATACAAAGCAAAGCCGTCATTTTCAAGCGCATTTAACCCAATTTAGTTTCCCGATTTCTGTTGCATCGTAAACAATATGTCCGTAAAGTTTTTTCAAGTCATGAAACTGAAATGTTATTGCGTGTTTAGTAGTTTAGATATTTTTTATCGAGAATTTTTATAAGAATTAAAAGTTTTATTGCCTTGCCGACCCTACCTAATATAGATTGGAAATCATTAAAAATGTACATAACATATAGAGTGATCGCTAGTAAAAGTTATGACCGTTACATTTCCTAGGAAAAATATGTAGGATTAGTGTTACCAATTCTTAGAAATGCCTGGGTATACCTAGGACTACATGAGGAAGGTCGGCAAGGCACCCGCTAATCTGCAAGGTCTAGGGATGTCGATGGACGGAGGAACGCTTACACTAGATGAGCCTCCACTCGTTTGCCATCGT
>JAAAKR030152978.1:0-13115 GCA_010014985.3 Delias pasithoe
TAACATATATGCTTCATCATGGCTCTCACACGGATGTCTCTACCTACTTAAAAATGAAATTATTTAAATTGAATGTGCTAAAAAAGAGATTATTTATAAAAACTTAAAATTGATATAATTTCAAGGCACTTAAATTACTATATTATACTCTTTGTACTTAATTGTTTGTTTACGATACAGAATTGTTTTTTAAGAGCCCGAGTCTAAACCTATTGTTACTCGAGTAAATAAAAATTATTACAATGTTATTCTTTAAACTTATACCATTTATATTGCCTTTTACATATAATACACCCATAAATCGTATCCAGAGCGCAAAAACTGCATCGTTAGTTTCAAAATGTATGTGTTTCCCTCTTTTGTTTACAAACTATTCAGACCCATTACACACAGACAGATAATTATATGAATATATTAAATTGAATCCTAATAGGGACTTGCAAAAGACATTGCATTTGTCCAATGTAGTAAATAAATACAATTTATTCAATGTTCAAATGTCATATATTATTAAAACAATCTAATCTAATCTTTGAGTACAGCTTTTACGTCACCTGTTGACTTCTAATTAATTTTCTCTACTAATTATCGTATTATTTAATTAAAAACATAAACATCGAGGAGCTCATAAGAGGCATTTTTTATGTTTGAATCAATCTAATTTTCACTTCAAATATGTAGCTTATTAGCTAATCTACCTTTATTATAATAAAGGCAAATTAGCTTAGACCATTAAAAAATTATAATAATCTTTACTATTAAACCATATAAATACACATTATATAAAATATTTTAAAACTATATACTATATATATATATTTAAAAATATATATTTATATGTTATATGAAAGTCATTATTATCAAATAATATTTGGGATGTTCTATTTTTTTTCAATTATTTAAATTTCCTGAAAATTATAATTTTTAAGAAAATTACGTGAATTTATTCGCCTTTCTATCTACGTTAGTTCGGTATATGTAATCCATCCAAACTTCGCCGGATTTGAAATTTTCCGCCTGTATCGGCAGATTTCATTCACAAATATATTTTGGGTTAAACGCACGTGGCACTTGTGTCGTTATAATATGCCAGTAGGTCGGCGACCGCTTGATGCAAACAAACAACTGATCGATAGCTGTGCCTTTCAACTGTACCTCCACACATAGATACTAAATTATAAAAGCGTTAGTAATTTACTCATAGAGTAATGAAAATTTCTTCTAGTTTGCAAAGTGTATCCAAATAACATGGGATATATTTTAATTGTTTAGTTATATGTATTTGTAATTAAGAAACAACTATTTCATGTTTCGTATTTACAAAGTTAACTATTCGTTCGCTTCTTTTAAATCCTAAACGTTTTTTTATCGTATAGCGAGCAACGGGACAGGTGGTAAGAGATGCCGGCTTTTTACACCGGCAGAATTTTAATTTTGAGCGGTATAATTTCACGGACCTCCGGCTCACTTAGCGCAACACAGTACACGTACCATTTCACTTTGTTATTCTATAAGCTCGTAGTGCCTCTTGGAACGAGCCGGTCCAATTAGTGCATCATCATATTCACACGTAAGACAGAGTTAAGTTTAAGTGTCTAACTTAATGACAATCGATATTTTATAATCTTAGATATTCATGAATTCTATTAATGTATACATGAGAAAATAAACCTTTTCTTGTTTACATAACGAAGTATTCTGTTAGACATAATAAAGCAAATATAGTAATGTACATATATTCATGTTTTATTATTAGTTTCTTTATAGATCTGTTTTAGCAAAAACCCATTAAACAGATAATATTGATACATATATATAGCATATATAGTCTCGAACAAAATATGTGGACTGATAACTTTATAGTTTATACCCCCGTTACAGTTTGGGATTTATTTGGATTTGGCTTATTTTCTGTATAAAACAGCTAAACTTTTTTTCATATTTAAATAAAATGATACTCTGAAATTAAAATCAAAACTTCTAAACTTTTGAAGTTTGAAATACCAATGCTTTGAATATATTCCCATGCGAGTTTAAAAGTTCTGAAGTCCTGAGTCTGATGCGCACTTGAAAACTTAGGCAAAGATTTGAACGAAAAATGCATTAGTTTTATGTTAGCAGTTCTCGTAATATTCATGACAGTTCATTTATCTTCTATATCAGAGACATTTTCAAGTTTTCCTATGTATTTATGTTACATAACATTTAATCAAATTTTTAGTCTGTTAAAACTTAACATAACGATAAATTTGCATGTAAAAAATCGCTGTCTAGCGTTATTGCCTTCAGTTGCGCTCCATTTGTTATTTTTACTATACTATGTAGTATACATATTATATAGGTAGGGGTTACAAGAGATTTAACGATTCCCTTAAATATAATAACACCATCTTATAAAACCCCACCTCAACTCCAATAAGATAAAACAACTGCGCTAGGTACAATCGTATGAGAGAAAATACAAAGCATTTCAGCCATACAGCACTCAAGGGAAACGATTAGGAAGAGGTCATTGCCTTTTCCCTTTGAATTACAATGAGCAACAAGTAGACCAGAAAGTTCAAGAAGCTAGAGTCTGGAAAACTCGTTTCAACGACATTATTGACGGCATTATATTTTATAAGATAACATTCGTGACGAATATATAAAGTACAAAGAGTTTAATATTAGAATTGAGTTGATTTATGTACAATTTTGTATGTAAAGAAATTTATTTGATAATTTATTTCTACTAGGTCAGATCTGTAATGTTATGTCAAAATTTGTCAAAAATTATCGCGCATATGCTTCAGCGTGGCAGTCACAGGGACAAAACTCTTTTTGTCAATGGCAAAGCGAACGTGCCACTGTCAAAGTCTTTCCAAGACCAGTCTATTTATATCAATTATAGCTTTTATGCACGCCGGGATTTGAACCTGGTACCCACGTAATTCCGATATTAAGCTTAACTTTACAATACATTGCAGAAAAACTTCATATGTGCGTATAAATATCGCGTTATGAAAACAAAATTATGAAACGAAAAATTTAAAACCAGGCCACAACTCAATGGTCGGTTGTATTGAGCTCGTGCCAACGAGAAACGTACAAAAATGGAGGCAATAAAAGCTTCGGTGCGGGCAGATAGGTTTACTGCTACTTCTGTACCTAATCAAAGAGATAAAGTTTACTATGTACTACCTGTTTTATAAATTAATACTTTATAAAGAAATCTCTGTCGACATTTAAAGAAATCACTTAAATTGAAAAGATAAAAAAAAATTACTTGGTGGCTAAAAATTAAACAATCTAAACTTAACAAAGCAACGGTCAGATTGAATAAACGCAGTTATATTTGTGATTGGACTTGAACCCGAAAACAAGATTTTAAGTAATTACAATAATGATTACTTTTTTGTAATAAGATAGACCAGTCTTTCCCAAAGTGGGCGATAACGTCCCCTTGTTGGTGTTGGAGACCGAAAGAGTGGTTTACGTGGGCGACGGCTGATTTGTAATAATCATTTTAAAATTCACTAATATTAAAACCTACCTACTATTCAATATTGCATAATTAGTTTATATTTCTGCCCTGTATGATGGAATAAAAACTAAAAAATTCTAGTTTAGGGTGTAAGTTTAAAAAATAGAATATATTAAATTTAACACCAGACAACTAAATTAAAGTAATTAAATTGTGGTTTTTAAGTTTTAGGAGTGTATAAAAAAATGGAGGCGGTAGAAGAAATTAGTTCGAGAATCTCTGAGGTAGACAATAGTATGTAATGCTTATGGCTTTAACCTTTATATTTATAACTCACGTGTTAACTAATATTTATATAGGAATATACGATAAGCAGGATAAATTAAATGACATTATTTAAAATTTATATTTTATGTTATAACTGTTACATTAATAAATCGAATTTATATCTTATTCCTATGACTTATCATAGATATATATCTTTCAAATTATCTGAAAAGACAATCATCCTGAAATAGACCTACATAACTTGCAGGCTTAAAACAAAATGGAAACGGAAATGTAATTACATCAGTGCCAAAAGGTGTTTCATGGAATTTATGCTGTCTTTATTTTAAGCGAACAATTAAAATGGAGGCCGCACTAAATTGAAATGTCGCAGCCTTTCACAATTTAGGGAGAATAGTTGGATTTAAATATCCAACAACTTCTGGTTGTCTCGATTTAACTTATTTAGAAATAGCAATGTGATCTTGCCTTCAGCAGGTAAAATATGAAAATAAACATTTATCAAAGTCAGTAGGCGTGTAAGAATAATAAAGCTATTCATGACAATACATTTGTATATCTCAACTCTCAATCTACGCCCGACTACCATACACCATAGGTGAAAGTCCTTATTAATCTTTGCCTGAGAGCCTTTCAAGAAACAATTCATCACAGAGGTCATATAAGAATTAAAGGCAACAGATCCATTTATAACTTCACTCATTTCGGTTGACGATCCCAGGCCAGACATTATTATTATTATTATTAGACATAACTATCACTATAAACAAGTCGTTGAATTGAAATTGGCTTTCAAATTAACTTTTAGTCGTGAGGCATTTTTGAAACCGGACGAGTACATGGCTGTTTTATCATAGAAAATAGAAAAATTCTACAGAATGGCATGCTTCTTTGACGAACGACGATAAAATGTATTTAAACCACTAAAAGAATAACATTGACTAACTGGTACTAAAGGCACAGTGTAATTTGAAAACTTAATTCTCATAGAACATTTAATTATGTTCAATTTTATAGTCAATAAAATATAAATTTAAATATTCTTGGCCTATTATAAGCAATTTTAAATTTTTATACAACACCACTTTATTACAAACAAAAGCTTAATATG
The DNA here is from genome assembly GCA_010014985.3 of Delias pasithoe. Classification (NCBI taxonomy): domain Eukaryota; kingdom Metazoa; phylum Arthropoda; class Insecta; order Lepidoptera; family Pieridae; genus Delias; species Delias pasithoe. The sequence continues at coordinate 4,863 of JAAAKR030152978.1, forward strand.
GAAGAATATACGGCATAGTAAAATCGAATTTTATTGGATGAAGCTCGTAACGTATGCCTAGGAAATGCATTTACAGATTAAACCTGCACTAAACCAACAACAGTGCAATATAAAGGATTTTATGAATCATGAAATGTTCTCTAAGAAACTAAACAGAACTATTATTAACACAGTTGGCAAAAAATAATCGCCTCATTTACAGATTAGTTCAAAACGGATACTACGAACGAAGCCACCTAAATGTATAAAAATAAACGTGTGCTTTTCCTAAGAACAGCATTCGCATAGTCGCGGAATTAAAGTTATCGGTTGGTTTTGAGTTATATTTAGTATCTATTTTAGACGCTACAATGAGAGGTCGCAGGTACACATTTTATCAAATTGCTGTTTTAACGCTACTTCTAATGGAAATCGTCGCTATATGTATTTTACATCATTACCGGAAACTAGCAATTTATCTCCCATTAGTTTATGGAATACATTCTTGCCATCATAGTGAATCTAATTTACTGCCAGAAATCAAGTTAATCAAGATCAAAATCAATAAAATTGATAAATTCTAAATATTTTATTTAATCAAAATAACATTGGTTTAACTGAATTTGCGGTTTTAATGACATATGACTGTTTTTGTAATACTGTGCCCGTTGGTTTATTAACTACTCTAAGAGTTATTTATTGCATAGCCGTTTTGAGGAAACCGTAAAACTTATGATTTACTCTATGTACATATTATTTATATTTACAATATTGTTAGAGCAGTTCTGCGTTTAATGTTTATATTATATATTAAATTGTTAAAAATAATAATACTAGTATCGCCTCATGATATCATAATGGAATACACTATCTACTAATAGATCTTTATTAATATTAAATCGGATAAAAAATATAATTATAAGTATATCTAAAAATCCGAACAGTGCGAATTATTTTACAAACACTTAACTGGTGTTTCAATTAATTAAATATTATGAAAAAATATATTCGAGATAAAAATAACTATGTTATAATAATTGTTGCCTGTTTTGGGCTTTTTGCAATAAAACTACTTGATAATTAACATAAAATAAACTTGTTTAATACTTGAACATATAACCTCGGCTATTTTTGTTTCTATAAAAGTTCTTCCAAAATAGCTTTGCTCTTAACCTCAATGTCGTTGTACAGTTATAAAAAAAATATCTTAAAATAGCCTATAATTTCACTGAGATGTAGATGACGGTCACGATTTGGCGAATAGCAATTTATATTTTTGTGGTTCAGTACCCCAACCATAACTCGGATATATTATTATCTAAATTCGCTGTACGTCTTCATATATAGCTACGCTGTAGGACCTAATATGTATATTAAGTCGTTCCAGCAACGTTAGTTCTCGATGTGATTTTCAAATTTCTTTTCATGGGTTTAAATTCTATAAGAAATAAACAGAAAACACATAAACCACTAAGTAATATATAAGTTCGGTTAAGTATTTAACAGCATTAAAATTAAAATTCTTAACGTTAAGTTTCATAAAAACTATAATATATGTAGTCTATTTGAACAAGTTAGAAATATATACAATAAATACATATGGATAAGGTCCAAATCACATCCGAGGGAGAGCCATAAGAAGCATATACTGCCGCACTAACTGGCCCGGCTCGTCCGAAATTCAGTTGTCACAGGCTCACAGAAATACCCAGCGTGAAACGGTAGTTGTACTATTGTACTGTGTTTCGGGGAATGGGGATATCGGAAGGCCTTAAAAATGGCACTTAAGTGGAGTGAAAAGGCGGCAACATAACGAGTTCGTGGACGAGACGCACCTGCTCAACGATCCGCTATACCAACAAAAAAATTGAATAAAGTATTAGTTATTCACTTTTGGGAGCGACTAGTAAAAAGAATTGGATTGAAAATACTATTGTGGATTGTTGATTTTGTTAACTTTTACGGAATTACAGCTGACTTCGTCAAAGCCTTTTTTATACTCTACGTAATCAGATATTTTGTAATAAGCCTTGTTACGTAGACGACGTTTTAAGAAATTAATACAATTTGTTTATAGATATTATTTTCACATTATTACACAACATAAACAAATTGCCATTTAAACGCGTATACCTTATTAGCCTTATGACTCTATTGGTGGACAGGATGAACTTATTTTTTCGTATGTTTACTCTTTGAAAATTATTTATTTGTATTAGATAATTTATTTATGGGTATATAATAACATTTTTTAAATATAGTGTTTTGGTACTGTCATAAATTAATTATTTTTATTTTTTTACATTGTATTGCGGTGACTACAATAATTTAAAAGTAGTACACTAGTGCCATTGCCAATTTCGGGAGTTGCTAACTTGAAGAGAAAGTATAATTCGCACAAGATTTCCATACTTGGATTCAAAAGTCATACATCGCTCGGATTTCATAGGATAAATAAAATAAACATACTACTAAGCTTTTTACCTGGTTTTCTCCGCACCCGCCATTGCACCGGCTGCGGCGCCGGGCCACCTCCGCCCGACGAGGCCAGCTTGAAGCAGTCACCTGTGAACAAGCATTTTTAAATAATAGACACAGTTATGTATGACGATATAGTTTAGAACGAAGCTTCTCAATCAATTTCATTTAATGGTATGTCTCTTTTCCCTTGACCACATTGAGACTACTCTCATCTGTCTAAGCCCTCGGCTGCTGATCCTGGTCGACCAAAATAATCAATAATGGCCATTCTGGCCAATAGCAAGAAGTCATTTCAAAAAAAAATCAGTCTCACATTCGGACTAAAAACTGCCGATTCATTCTCTAAGATGTGCACCAATCAAGATTATTTTTAGTTACTTTTGTAACTTTTTAATAAAGTTGAGCACTTTTAGATTAGAACAACATACCGGTTACAATCATCAAAGTCAAAGGGACAAGCTTTTTTATGAAAACGGAGGCCAACGAGTAGGAAGCTCATCTAGGATAAGCCGTCCTGCCTCCATGGCCACCCCCAGGCCTTTCTGAGCCGCGGGTGCGTTGCCGGCGAAGAATGGCCTGACTACTATATGATCACCTACAATTTCCTATCTTCAAATAATTATATAAGTAAGCATAATTTTAATTTGGATTGATACCATAACAAAGTTCTTTAAGGATATTCGGAAACAAAATACCTACACGTGCATGCATTATTATCAAATTCACCTTCTTATTCTTTTACAGTCTGTTACAAACTTAAATTATGTTCGAGTTAGGTATAAGTGACACTTGTCGCGAAGAAAAAACATAACAATTCAATATAGAAGATAAATCCTGCATTAGGAGAAACTATAATTGTTCAATTATATTATATGTACTTTTTATTTAATACAAATAAGATGTAGTTATAAATATGTACCTACACATTCAATAACGATTCTTTGGTCTTTTATAAAAATTAAAAATACATTGTATCTAGAAAATTATCGATGTGATTATAGCAGGTTTGACCAATTTGTTTTAAAAAAATTGAAACATCTAATCTTTAAAAAATGAAACTTACATGATAATTGATAACACATTCTCTTATTAAGTTAATAGCGAAGTGACATTGCAAACTATCATTATGAAATTACAGCAGTTTTCTTAAAAGCGCCACCTAGCACTTAGTTTGAGTAACTGTAACTCAGTAGGTTCTACGTATGAGTCATTTGCTGAAACGTCTCATAGTGCCAAAGTTTATACATAGACGGCGCTGATGAAAATATTAGAAATTAACAGACAACTGACGATAATTGATTATATTTCCTTCAATTCAATGTTCACACGACAGCGCAATCAAGATTACCATCGCATTCTTAGTTAATTAATGTGCTAGTTGGAGGTCATTAAGTTAAGTATAAGATTGATAAAACATCGTAATATTAAGCAATCAGCTGACTTAAATGCAAATATGTTTATCACCGAACAATATAATAAAAACGATATTGTTTTAAAAAGATGAAAGTAGACTGATAAGACTTAATATAATTAATTGATATGCATGCTAAAGTGATGTAAAGATTTACAAACTTAATATTTACTCTTCGAGCCTTAAGAACTAACTTTAGATGTATTCACTTAAACAGTTAGCGTTAAACATAACAGCTTTTGCTGACAGTAATTCTAACTAGAAATAACAACGGCTATAGAATTGTATGACACGATGCAAAGGATTCCTAAACAAGGTATAAAGGTCGAAATCTATAGCAAAACACTTTAATATATAAAGAATTATTGGAGCAGAGTGATAAAGCTCAATACAAGAAATATCTTATATTAAATATAAGCATAAACTCTTTGAATAATCGATGAGTATGAATGGTAACTCACGCTTCGAGAGCCGGTTTTGCGCTGTATGTATAATGAATAAAATATTCTTATATTTTAGTTTCCAAATGAATTGTAAAGATATACTTGGCGACAATTTTAAAGTTTTTGAGAAAAATAACAAATTAATATTCGAAATTGTTTTTATGTCATCATAAAGAAAACCATAATGGTAAACTTAACATAGCACTTTTATATTTTTCATTATCAGAATGTGATACTTTGAGGTTTTAATTAACGGTCGTGCAGGAAAATGTCACGTTCTAGTACGTTACAATCATTGGGACATAAATTAGATGAATAGTTACAATACCTACGACCTACATTTTCACAGAACATATATAACATACCTGCCTAACGTAAACTAAAACTAGCACTTTTTTAAGTTCATTTGTACGAGTTATAGTACATACTATAATATAATATATAATTGCACAATGGGTCCTCATTATATTATACTATCTAAATCTATTTCTATCCGTTTTCGTTATAATTCCCGGTGAACATAGAGATTTAGTTCGATGCTTGGTTTATACCTAGTCAGTGTATAGTTTTATTTGTAGAGATAATAGTTAATTTTTATTAAATATAGTGTTACTCCCAACCTGGTGTATCGCGGTCACACTCTGATATTAAATGCGTTCAACTTTACTTTTGGGTACGATAAATGAAGGACCAAAATAAACTAGCGTCACTTATTTCTCTGTTAAGAAAGATGAAGTCGTAAAGAAAGTCACATTTCATTTATATAAACGTTTGTGCCAAGATGTGTCTGACCCATGTCTCTTGTCACTTTTATTACAATTTAAAAATATCTATATTTGAAATGAATATAAAGTAGAAAGTCGGCATACACTGATTAATTAAGATCGTAGACAAACAATCCGCGTGGGACGAGCAATTAATCGTGGGCAACTCAATCTTGATCTGTTTGTATGAGAACTTGAGGGATGTATACGCCAATAATTAATATTTACATTGTATACCATTCATCTATGTACTATTATATTGTGCAATAAATGTATATACTGAAAAGCGTCAGTAATGGTTTAACATACTACTTACTTTTATGTTAATTTGCCAAGACTTTGGGAAAAATGTTTGGGAAAAGTTTATAATCAAGTATCTTTATTTCAAATATTTACCATTATACTAAACTTACTATAACATCTTAAAAACTAAAGCAACACGTTAACGAACATGACCAAATCAAAAAAGAACGACAAAAAACTCAAACGAGTTACTTTTTTTTGTTGTTAAGTACGATTTATTGTAATTACGATTATAAACTAAAGCAGGGAGCAAGGAGATGTGTCAAACAATTTTCGAGCCTAGCACAGACTCCAACTCTCTCAGTTTACGACATGATTGAGAAATTTCTTAGTGTATTATTTAAAGGATAAGTTGTACCTTTTGAGAGCTATTAACTAATACTAGTTTAAATCCCAAACGACAATATTGCTAAAGAACTCTTTGTAGTACAACCTTTTCAGTAATGTAAGAACTAAATTATAAACTATTGTGACAATTGTAATGGTTAAAAATGTGACGATATCCGGTCTGAAATTTAGGCTAACCTGAACATGTGACTGATAAGGATTTATATAATTTCTATAAAATGGAAAAAGCAGCTTAATTGTAATCAATATTTCAAATTTCAAAGTAAAAAAATACAAAAAGTATAGTAGTAGCCTTGTCGCGTGAGCTTCTAAACTATATTCGAACTAATCCGGCTTAGGCTAAAACGCAATTAAATCACTAAACAAACACATGTTTTCTTATCACAACGATAAGATTATATTCCGAGATTGAGAACTGAATGACGTCTTAATGTGTTTGCTATACAAGCCAATTAGATTTTCAAACACCTGTATTATAGCGACGTTGGGCCATAAGGATAGAAACCTAGATTAGTCATTGTCTGCGTCATTTCTTCTAAAAAAAATCTAACACTGAAAAAGAGACGTTTAATAATAGCTACGTTGAAGGCTACGGATCCTCCAGAGAGCACTTCGTCCTCCCATGCGATCTGGAGTTGGAGTTATCTGATATTCATCCGCTACTACTGTTTCAACCTATACCTTAAAATCGATGGTGATATCATCGCGATAGGTAAATACTGTTAGAATATTAGTCACACAGCATGAGACTTGAATAATTTTCATCAACCTCGTGACCGTCCCCATTTATAGACGACATAATACACTTGCAATACAAAACCCATCTTATTAGTAAATCTATAATTAACAAAAAACTAAATGATTTCATCATGAACTTTATTGTTTGTAAGATTTCGCATTTATAACTATGTAACCTATTGTTAAATAACGGTAAAACCTCAGATAATTTTATATGTTCAAGACAATTTAATAATATAAGATCTTAATCAGAGTCAGATATTCATCAGATGTAAAAATTTTAATGTTACGTAATACATAGTAAACCCAATTTTGGTGACTTACTTTTTTGTTTATTACTTTTTAGTCAATACTCCCCAAATACTTATAAACGGCTCGACGGCTTTAGAAGGCATCTAAAAATATGGGATAACTGAGGGGATAAGATCAATAGTGTCTCTTGAGCCGTAAAAATTGGTTCTTGGTTATTGAAATCCGACAGATGTTTGCTACTTGGGATTATTTTATATGGAAATGTTTTATTATTGCCAAACTAAATTATTTATTACTAACTAACTTTACGATAAAAGCTTTATATATTGTTTTTCTTCTTAATAAAAATAACGTAATCATGTTTATATACTATTTTAACTTAAATTATCCTAAAGAAAACAATACATACATAATGAATGCTATATCAACTTTCTTGATATGTTGTTTTGTTCGAACTTTTTAGATGAAAAAGTTTTATAACGTGTGTAAATATTACATTACATTGTTGAACTTTACAGAAATATTAAAGTATCTAATCTTTTCTTTTTAGAAATCTTTTATGTGTTTTAATATTGTGTGAGCAATTTAATTTACTTTTCAAATATTTAATTTCCATTAATTTTTTTCCATTCCATGCTTAATATTTATAAATAATTAAGCCGGTATATTATTCACAAGGACACTTCTATTGAACTAATGGAAAATCTATTTAAATATACGTAAATAGGTTCTATTGCGAGCGAGTTCAGACTTCGCTACAAAAGAACATATACACTTAAGTTTAAAATTAACAAACTTTTCTCATAACTCCCTTTAGCTGTCGGGTACAAAGAAGGATTACACAACAAATATTGAAATACAGTAAAGTCTCAAGGATAAAGAATATACAGGATGTTGGCGGCAGATTTGTATTTTAAAAAACGAATATCTCAATAAGTTATAAACAGTGCAGGAGGAAGGTGGTGTCATTAGAATCAGAGATCGTGCGGATTTCTTAGTCACGATGTCACAGTGGTCGGGTGAGCATCGCGCATTCGCTATTGAAGCATTTTTAAGAGTAACGATTCTTACGTACTCGCTCGCCGACAGTTTTGTTCACATTTCAATACTCGACGGATAGGCGATGGGACGAGTGGGAATTTAATTCGTTCATGGGTGGAGAGGTTCCGCGCAACTGTTATGGCTATGAACATTCCATGGCGAGGACCTAGTCGATCGTCAAGGACCTCCGAAAACATTGAACTGGTTGAACGCAGTTAATGTGAAAATGCACGACTTTCGATACGGAAAAGGGCAGCTTCACTGGGACTTCGAAGAGCAATTGTGCATGAAATTTTGAAAAAAGATATGAAGTTTCATCCTTTTAAAATTCATATAATTCAAGAATTGAAAAAAAAATGACTTTGCGTCACGCAAATTTTTTTGTGAAACCATGTTGGAGCGTTTCCGCAGTGTGAATTCAATTTTTTGGAGCGACGAGGCTCATTTTCATTTAAACGGACACGTAAACAAGCAAAATTGCCGTTACTGGGCT